>APFE031562807.1:131707-170096 GCA_000404065.3 Pinus taeda | reverse complement strand
TGAACTTCATTATTATTAAAAATATTTTATTTTGAAAAGAATCTTCGGTGAAAATCACATAGAGATATTCTTTGTCGACGCGTTTCGAACCAACCAGTGTGCTTCATCGTCAGAACAAATTAAATAAACAAATCTTCCTATACATTATAATTAGATCGGGCAATATTTTATAAAAATTAAACCTTATTATCAACTTAATAATTAAATTAAAATCCTCTTTCAAAATAAATACAACTATACCATTAAACAACTATTAAATATCCACTCCATATTATACTAATGAGTATTATACAACTCCATTTTATTAGTCGAGTATTTTGCAGGAGAATTCGATGGGATGATTCTTTAAAAGGACCAAGTCTCTTCAACGTGTTAACTTTTGACCTGCTTTAAAAGGACCAGTTGTTTTACTATTAAGCTTCTACAGATAATTATTAAACCTCCTTAAAAAAGGAATAAATTATATGGTGAAACATATAAACTTACAGACATTTTTTAATCGTTATTGCATTTAGTAAAGAAAAAGAAGGTTAGTTATCCCAAAGTTCAAAATCTTGAAAGCGGAGGGAAAATTATATCCATCCTATCTATATATATTCCAATTGTTGAAATATGAGAATGGGCTATATATATACTTTACTGCAAATTCAAATCACTAAAATATATGGTATAATAGATTGTAGTTTTAAATGAGTTAAAAAGTTAAACTTTAAATCATTAAAATATATATAAATATAATAGTGTATATTTAATTAGTCAAATTCAACGTGTCAATGAATTATTTTCATTGAATAATTTGTTTTAAATTTTAGATACCTAATATATGTATATTTAATGAATTAAAAATTGGTAATTTTATTTTTTATTTTTTATAAGTTAGTAGAGAAGTTTTATATTATTATATATCTATAAAATATATCATAATTAATTGGTTTGTCACATTGGAAACTATACCAGTTGCAATAAAAGACAGCCTTGTAGTAAAAGCCAGTCTTAGACTACACATTTAACCAGATATGCCATAAGTTTTTTTTTGTCTTTGGTATCCCTTATACAGATCTGCAAAATTAACTTTACTACTACTGCTGCTTATCAATTTACCACTTGAAGGCGGTCTGTCTATAAGTCTATCTTCTTGTTCTGCGCCTAAAGACCTACCTATCACCATATTACTATTATTTGGCATAGATAGACATATGACAAAACAAAGAAAAAAAAGAAACAGACTTGTGATCATTTAACTACACACATTGTTGGTACTTTCGCCAAACCAAAACTAGACGCAGGTCTTGTTTTCGCCGCTGGAGTAGCTGCTGCCGCCACCCCTATTCCTTGAGTTGTCGGTTGCTTGCCGCTTGCTCCAGTTACCTCTCTGACCTGATATTTCGTGAGCTAGGCCGGATCTCTTGGTTCTTGCCCCAGTGTGATATCCAAGTTATGGATATATTTCAAGTAGACAAAGAACATCTTATTTATGTAACCAATTATGTGGTCTTGCAAACACTCTATATTCGCCACACTTTTGAGTGATTCCTCTACAACTCGTAACCTCTATTCACTCGCCTTCAACTGGAGCTGATTCTCCATTTGTCTCCTAGTTCTATCCTCCATCGCCTCTACCTGCAGCTTCCCCACTAAGGTTTTGACATGCCAAACCGTCTCCAATGTTTTATGATACACTATCGACCATATTCAGGATTTTCCAGTGTCAATAATCTAGTCAACTTCTTCTTCAATTTTGCTATCCGAGATGTTCCTACGTAGGTGCCTAACCTCATTCTTTGAGATTTCGACAATTTCTTTCCCTTTCTCCGGGGCCGTCACATGGTGACTTATTGTAGGCTCCCTCGTCGCATCCTCCATCCTCGTCTTCTTATCGGTGGTTGAGCCCTGGGCCTTCACGTGTGGCCTACCCCTCGGCTTGCCACCAACATTTCGTACATTTCATCCCTTCGCCATTAGTGTCTTGGAAGCCTTAATTATCTAATTGCAACACCGAAAAGGTGAGCAAATTCTACTAATAATTGTTTTCACAATTACTTTAAATTTTGATGATTTAAATTTTAATAAATTAAGATTGTGGAAGATAAAATATTATATTAATATTTTTATTTATTAAATAAATTATATTTTATATTTTAGTTTAATTAACAAATATTTTAATTTTTTTCATTATAATTTTTTTTTTACTAGAGGAATCGACAACAGTGGTGGTATTGTACTCGCGTTACAGGGGGTTGAGTCCCATTGGCTACCTCTATAACCTCTAGGAGGGCCCGCCCAGCCCACCTGAACGGTCCCCCGGGTACTCTTGGGGTTTGAACTCATGACCTGCATAGCTGCACGAACGACTTAGCAAATCGTTCGCTTGCCATTAGACCAAACCCCCGCGAGCTAATTTTTTCATTATAATTTTGAATGAAATTGTGTTTCTTTTTATTACTTAAAATATGTTTTTGAATGTATAAATGGATTTAGTGTATTGAAAAACTTTACAAACAGTCATATTTTACAAATAACACATTTCAAATTTATAATTGTAAAAAAACATAGTCTAATAATAGACTAATTAGCCCTATTTTCTGCTAGACTTGACAAAACCAATTTAAACTATTTAATTTGAAAATTTCTAATACCTCTAATTTTTCAAAATACTAAATCTATTTATGAAAAAAAAAAAAACATTTTAAATAACACAAAAAATCACAATCTCCATAACGATTATATATTATTCCAAAAAAATTGACGAAAATATCATTTTAACGGTCTATTAAACTAAGCCATAAAATATTCTACAAAAGTAACAGAAAAAGTACTGATAAAACGAAAATATCTCAATTAAACCACACTACAGTTGCATAATTCTAACACCTTAACATAAAACGAAAATATCTCAGTTAAACTACAGTTACATAATTCTAACACCTTAACCTAAAAATAATTGAATTTCTCAACATTCGCAATGAACTAAATATGCCATAAATCGAGATCCGCAATGATGCATCGCTGCAAACACGGAAATAAAAAAATATCCTTTCTATTACTGAATTTAGGAAAAAAAGCCTAACCAATAAAATAATTGAAATTTTCAACATTCACAATGCACTAAATATGTTATAAATAGAGATTCGCAATGATGTGTAGCAACAAACAGTGACGACAAAATAAAGACAAAAAGACAAAACTGATTTTTCCATTGTAATCACGAAATCTCTGTTGATGCCCAGTGTCATAGCCATCCCACAATGATTGGTTCAACCATCTTTGAATTCTAGTCCTTGCTTTTATTTAGCTATTTCTACAAGCTTGTTTGCATCAGGCGCGAGGATGCCATGTAACTGGTTCTGTCTCATTAAACCTAATTTTGGCAGTTACAATACGCCGTGATAGGATGGTGGTAATGGTGGAAGATGCAAAAACAGCCAAAACAACTCTGGAATGGGAAATCCAGAATATTATCCGAAGTGGTGACATGATGACACCTCTGTATGTTTTCCAGTCCTCCGAAACTGGTTCTTGTTAGATGGGATAACAACCCTCTGGAAGGGATACATGTCTAGGGATCCAAATGAAAAAGTGAGCTCCAATTCCCCCAGTACATGGCATACTACATCACCTATTAGATCATCAGTGGATGTGGGCATGGAATAGGTGGCCACGTAATTAACCTGTGGCGGGGGTGATACCGCTTGCCCCTAAGAACCATTTAAGGATGATGGTTTATGGGGAGTTGACTCAGGACCAATGAATGTAAGCTGATCAATGATCACAATGCTTCCTTCATGGGGGAAACACATCACTCGAAAGAGGGAAGAGACAAGAGCTCCCATGACATAAACATAGTCACGACCAGGGAGTAGATTAATATCCAACGGTCCTTGGATAACCATCATGTCTATATAAACTATCTTTCCTCCCAAAGTAATAGGTAACTTTGGAAGGATCCCTAATGGTTGACTAGTTCCTTTGTTAAAAGCTAACATATTCTGGGTGATAGGGACAAGTTGAGGAGAACCTAAATCTTGCCAAGCAGTTGAGGACAGAATGCTAATAGAAGTGCCCTCTTTATGATTGTGCTAGGTATGACCATATGGTAAGCTTGTACTATAATCTGGAAATGCACATAAGACAGAAGACAATATTCTACCAGTTGACTCCAATCAAATGAAGTCACTAAACTACTTGAAGGAGGTGTCATAGGAACGTGAGAACTTCCTTCTTGCTCTATGGGAATGGTAGAACTATTCTCATGCACCTTGGGAACGAGAGGATTTCCCTCTAGTTCATGGGAAACTGATGAAACCAGAAGAATTTGAGCGGTATGGGGTTCACTCTCTACCTGAAAGGTACGGTTAACTAAATGTGGAGTCAAGTCTACCATTTTCTCAACCAATGGTTGGTCAAGAATGGACTTATGAGACTCACTTTCAGAGAGAGTGGGGTTGACCAAAGATGAATTTTGACCAATCATTGGATCAACTAGTAAAGGATCAAGGGAAAGCTTTCGATACCCAGTCGGAAGACAAGGGTGAGAAGCTGTAGGGTTTTCCAACTCTTTGGAAGCTTCATCCATAAGAGGACAAAGGTGAATGGATGATTACCTTCACACAACTTATAGGGAATTTTTAACTTTTCCCTTTTTCCCATGAGTTTATTGTTACTAGTTGATGGTTCATCACTAGCATGATCGCCAAAGGCTAATGACAAAGGTTGATGTGAACCTGTAGACCACACTTCTAAGACGTTAGGAATACTAGGACAATTTCAAAGAAGGTGGTCACCCTTACATAACATGCAAGGGAATTTTACTTTCCGAGGTTGGTTGGAAGTTTTTTCTTCATTAGTTGCATTGTTAAAAATAGTTGTTTGGTTGTCCCCTTGCTTATTTTGCTTCTTCTTCTTTGTCCGCTTCTTCTTCTTCTTAGCTTCCTGGTTACTAGAATCCAGACTTTCACTAGGCAAAGAAGAAGAATGAGGTGAAGAAAGCAAGGGGTAAACCGTAGGATCAATATGAGGTTGATGTTGTTTAGGTGGAGGAGAAATTGGTTGAAAAGTAGTTTGGACATTCAGAACCATCGAGGTTGAAAATAACCAAACTCGCAGACCAATGGTCAATCTAGGAAGGGACAACATCGCCATATAGGGAGCACCAGTATTTCCAAAAGAAGGAAAAGGACTAGGATTCCCATCAGAGGGGTTTCCTTGACTGGTAGACTTAGGAAATGTTGTCATTGGTATCAGCTTAAGATTTACTAAGGACTATTTCCATAGGAAGGATGTTGTTCCGCAGTTAATTAATTTCAGAATTTGAAACAAAAACTTTGCCTTTTCATATTTTAAAAGTCGAGAAAAGGATGAAAAGTTGACTCTAGTCGCTTTCGTTGGTTTAGTGAGCTTGAAAAGATAAGTGCTCGATGATCTTTTCAAATTTAAGGAGTTAGAAAAGAATGAAAAGACTACTCAGGTAACTCTAGGCAAAAAGGGGTACCAAGTAACTGTGAACTACAATATACACCTTAGTAAATAAATTTACCAAGGACTTGACGTGCATGCAGGAAATATGTTGTGTTCAGTGTATCACGTGTATAGGGTGGCAGACTCGGCTTCCTATGGATAAAGGTTTGCAACCTATGAGGATATCCCTTTATATACTCGTTGGTACGGGGAGCACAAGTTCATGCTAGCATTGTCTAATGCAAGAGCATTGTGAATGGACGCTTCTAAGTTTTATAAACACGTCTCTAGCCTAGACCACTAAGTATGAGCGTTAACATTTCAAATGCTCCTTAGATTAATTGAGGTAAATTTTAGTTTAATATTGAATTAAGTTTCAATTTTGAAGGCTCAATGATGTCACCTGCTCCTAGAATGCAACTAAATGATGAAAATGAAAGCTTTTCATTCGATGAAGGCTATTCTACCAAAGGAAGAGAAACAACTAACCAATGCATCAAACAATCCATAAAGCACCATTAAAATTTTTTGAATTCAGTAAGTAAAAAATGAAATCTAATATTTCATTCTACTAACAAATGCAATTCCATAGAAATGAAAATCATTTCCTTTTCACTAAAGATGAAATTAATGCAAAATAGTGCAAAAGAGAAAAAGAAAATGAAAACAATTCACTGATCATAAAAATCTATTTCACTTTCCGATTTGAATGCAAGTAATGTTTTGAAAATACTTCAATGATATGCCCTTTCACTTTCCGAAACATAAGAATAACAACAAGCACTTCCTTTTGATTCAATAAGAAACAAACAATTTTGTAATATATTGCTTATCGACAGAACTAAAGTGACTTTCAAAGCATCTACTTGATTCAACACTAATGAAAACAACTTAATACCAAAGAACCAAAAGTGACTCGCAGAGGGTGTCTAGATGCAAAAAGACTCTTTAAACAAAGGTAATTGATCTTTGAAGAAAAAACCAATGAGTTAATGAAGGGTGACCTAGAAACCCTAGGAGCCCTAGAAAGAAAATCAAGCTTCAAACACACTTAAACCAAAGCAAGAGGAAATTACAGTGAGACAAACATGTCAACCAAGGAAATGACACTATAATCACACTTGAAAACCACTGCTAGAAGGAAAAATACTAAAATCAAGAAGAAAAACCCTAATTTTCTTAAACTTCTAGGATCATCGCACCTATAATAGGAAAAACAACAATAATCATGATTGTAATTAAAACATCTACGATGTTATCACGATTATTAGGGGAGAAATGGTCGAGAAAGATGAGAGAATACCAAAAAAACCTCAAGGTAAACAAAAATTAAGAACCTTCAAGCAATCATTAGTAATTGAAAAAAGTTACAAACAAACAAACAAGCCAGAAAACAGATGGTTGGTCAAACTCAACACAGAAGCAGGATGAAGGATTGAATGGAAAGGATCATAGCTTCCCCAACAGAGTCGCCATTTTTTTGTCTAGGTAAATCCTCTCTATGGACAGAAACGATCCCTCTAGCACAATGAGTGGGACTAGAAACCTAAGTGACAATCTACCAGACACTTTCCTAGGTTTCAATTTAAAAGAGAAATGAAGAAGATGGCCTACCTCGCTTTGATGTTACCTCGATCCCTTTGTTGAAGACCTTGAAGCACTTGTGTCATGTGATTGTTCCTGCTGCTCACAACATTTATGCACCTGCACAAGAGATCAAGGCATAACAAGGCATGCAAATACAAACATCATATTCAAAAGAAAGCTACTTAATTGATCAGGGAATGTTAAGATAGATGATACATGAGCATACACATCAATGGAAAATGAACCAACAGTTATGTATTAATAGAAAATAAGGGGAAACATACAACTAAGCCTTGATGTTGATAGGCTCTCCATGAATGAATATCGAAGTCCAAGCTAAGATATCCAAGCACTCCTTCTCCAAGCCAAATGAGTAGCATATAGGCACAATCTTAACATAAGGGTGCAAATAGACATAGAACAACCATTTTGGAATGGGAGAGGATGAATATATAGGCTGGGAAAGGGAGTTAGGATCTCTCCATAGATAGGAGTAGGCACTTATCTCAAGGAAGCATCTCATAGGGATAACACCAAGAGGCCAAGTTGGGAGAACTCAACCTCATCTATGTCGAACAACCTCCAGCTTGCCTCTCTATAAGCTTCTAGATCATGAAGCTTCTCATCCTCTTTGGGAACATTTCCTTTTTGGGATCATCTCAGGTATACAAGTGAATAGAGTGATGCCATCATGGGTCGAGTATGATGTAACATGCAACCATCACTGTTTTTAGTCTCATAAGGGTGATGATTCTCAAATTAGGTATTTAGAGCTATTTCCTTCAGGGGAAGCTCAAGACATTTTCCAATCAATGTCTTAGGAAGGATCTGAGTTGCATATATGAATGAGTACACTACATAATGGTCATGTTTTAGGCACTTCGAGGTATGTCATGGGGAAGTGTAGGAGGTGTGACAAAATATTGTGTAACACTAATAAATCAACCCACAACCATAAGGAACATGGGCACCAACTAGAAAATAAACGGGAAAACCCACAACACCCTGGCTATCTAGGAAATGGAAAGGCTAAGAAAAACCACTGTCAATCCAAGAAATCCTCCATTCCAATGACAGATCATAACCCAATAACCACATGCATACATCATGCATGCCAAAAATTAGCAAGGAAATCATACATGCAACTTGGTACCTACAAAGCAAACTTGTTGTAGCTGCTAATCCACCTGCCCTCTTTCACTTTCATGCTCTTCCTTTTCCTTCTTGCGCCAAATCCAAGGTATGCCACAATGCTCCAAGAAAACTCTAAGTGTGCAAGAGTATGAGAGAGAGAGAGGATAGAATAGAGAGCTCCTAGCTAAAACTGAAAAAAGGTTGTGAACTGATCCTAAAAATCATTTTTATCATTGAGGACTACATTTTCTTCACTTTCTCTATTTTCCTTCAATTTTTCTCACACGCGATTATGTGACATTTCACCTTCCATTTCTCCTATTTTCCATTATTTACATAAATAAAATTCCAATTACTGCCACTTTTCCTTTGCCATTACCTTTGCCAATTTCCATAGCCATTTATTAATCACAAGAGATCCCCATCATCATGTTTTTGCCCAAGATTCAGCTTGGAATACATGTCCCATGACCTTGGTCTTATTTTTCCTTTATTAACTTTATTACATGAATTTTTAACTAGGGTTGTTACAACCTCGAACCAAAAGAAGGTGAATTGAATATGGTACATCAAAGATGAAGCAAGTAATATCCTTACCAAGCAGCAAGATATACAAAGAGAGGTAGTGTGGGTTTTTAGCAATTAATATAAGGTTAAGGAGGGATGTAACATTAGTGAATAGTTGGAATTCGCCAATCACTTTCCTTGTATGGTGGACACAGAGGCTAACTCAGTGCTGACTTGACTGAACACATTAGAGGAGCTTTAGGGTGTTATGAAAGAAATGAGCAGGGACAAAAGTCTTGGCTCGGATGACTGGAGAATTGAACTCTTTTTACATTTCATAGATCTTATGGGGGTAGAGATTTTGGGTATGGTTGAAGAATCTGGACTTCTTGGCCATATTCCAAGCTCCATCAACACTACCTTTGTTACTTCGATTCCTAAAAATAATAACCCTTCGTATTTTGCAGATTACATACCCATCTCCTTATATGAAATACTGTGTACAAGATGAATTCTAAAATCATTGCCAATTGAATTAAACAAAAATTATCATCTCACATTTCGTCAGAACAATTTGGATTCTTACATAATCGACAAATTTTGGACGTTGTCAATATCTCCCAAGAATGCATGGACACAATCAAAACTAGCAGGTTGGAAAAATTCTTAATGAAAATTGACTTGATCAAGGCATACAACAATGTTGATTAGGAATTTTTCGAACGATCTTGCACAAAATTGGTTTCGACCACAGGATCATTAACTGGATCATGGCATGCATCACCTCAATGAACGTATTCATTCTCATCAATGATAAATCAAATATTTTCTTCAGGATCTCCAGGGGATTTCATTAGGGTTATGCATTATCATCGTTACTATTCATAATAGTCATTGATGGTTTGAGCAGAGGAATACAAGATGCTAGAGAAAAGGGTTTATTTTTAGGTTGTAGGGTATTTAGACATACTTACATCTCACACCTCATGTTTGTAAATTATTTTCTCTTCATAGGGAAAATTAATATAATTGAATGGAGGGCCTTTCACCACATTCTATCTAGATTTGAGGCTTATGATGAATAGAGAAAAATCTCTGTTGATTTTAGATAGCATGGAGGCAGAGACAATTGTGGAGATTTCCAACTTATTTGAGGTCAAATTCGTTTCAGTAGTTGGAGGTTTTAGATACCTGGGATTTTTATTGAAGCCAAATAAGTACAAGTGTTAGGACTGGGAGTGGCTTATCAAGAAGTTTAAGAAAAAATTAAACTTTTGGACACACAAGTGGCTTACGTTGGGTGGAAGATTGGTAATGATCAAATAAGTTATGGAAGGTATTTCACTATACTAGATGCACCTATTCAAAACTATGAAGGAAGTAATCAAAAGATTAGATTAAATTATTGCTAAATTCCTCTGGCTTGGTATCGGTACACAAAAGAAAATACATTTGGTTCAGCTAGAGGTTATAGCCCAGGATGAGAGCGATGGGGGTTGGGGAATTAGAGCTACTGAAGGTTTTATTTCGCTATGCTAGCCAAAAATCTATGGAGAACCTTCCAAGGCCATGGCTTATGGAATTAGATTCTTCGAGGAAAATATTTAAAGAATTGGTCTCTAGAATAATGGATAAATGTTGGTGCTCTTAAAAAGCGTGAAGCATCATAGATATGGCATAGCATGATGAAGGAGAAATAATGGCTGGTGGGAAATTTGTGGTGGGAAGTTGGTAGGGGAGACAAGATTGAAGTTGGCCTCACTGCTATCAAAGGTATGGAAAATACCCACCTGCTCTCTACTCCCATCACATATTCTTTTAATCATATGGGAATATATATGCTTAATTAGCTGGCTAGCCACTGTCGTCCCACAAAAAAATCGTTTGGTTGGTTGAATTCTAGAGACCTTGACCTCCCGTAGGCTTTTGTGTATGAATGGGATTGATACATAGACCAAATCCAACATGCAGGTATAGTTTTGACATAAAAGGTTGGCACACTATCTTGGGGTGGTTGCAAAACAACAATCCAAATTTTGGTAAAGGATTTATATTCCTACATAGCAAAGAGGCATGCAATTCATGGCCACATAGTATGGTTGCCACAAGCATGGCATTGGGGGATTCTATTTGAAATAAAGTGCTTCATGTGGCTAGTTCTACACAACCATATCCTCACATGGGAGAATCTTGCTAGAAAATGTTTTTAGGGGACAAGCATTTGCTACATGTTTTGTGGTGCAATGGAAGAGGTGGTTCATCTTTCCTCACATGCCCATTCACGATATCCGTCTGGAAAGATGTTTTAAGCATACTACAAATTCAAGCAGAGGTGGACAAATCTTCCATTAACAATTGTCTTACAAAATGGACTGAGGGGCAACAAGCTTTTAGGGTGCTCCCTTTCTATGTTGTTTGGGGTATTTGGTGGAGCAGGACTACAAATTTTTTTGATGAGATTTCCCCACAAGTGCAATATACAAGACTGAAGATATTTGAATACTTTTAGGAGATTGGACCGTGGTCCCCAAAACCACAAAGGAGAATCTGCAGCTATATAGAGATCAAATAGTCTAGGCTAGTGGGAATTTTTTATGGTGCTTCAACAAGAGGCATATGTAGGTGTGGGGCACATATTGCTTTGGATCTTAGAATTTCCTATTATTTTAGTTGGTTGGGCGACACAATATCTAATAGTAGAGTTGAGTTGCTTGCTCTATGGGGTGTTATGAAATGTGCTTGCTGGATGGTTATTGAGGAGTTGGAGGTGTTCGGAGACTCCAAAACTGTAGTTGAGTGGGCACATGGATTTTTCAACTCTGGGCTTCCCTCTTTATATCATTCGATGGAAAAAATCTACGACCTGGTGGCATGTTTTAAGTACATTTCCTTCACACACATATATAGAGAACAAAATATGGTGACTGATTGATTATCCAAATGTGGGTGCTCTACCTTGTCGGGTGTTATCAACTACATATCATTTGTCGATGGAAATCTTCTCAGCACTGTAAGTCTTTGTGTATAATGGTTGGTATGTTGTTTTCTCCTCCTTTTCTCATATGGAATCACTCCTCTTGGTCTCTTTGACACAGAGATGTTGTTTTTGTGAACTATCAATGAGGATAGGTCTTGTTGGTGGACCACAAATCCAATTATTCGTACTTATTTTGTTGTTCTTTTGAAAACCTAGTCAAATTTTTTTGTGGCTTTTTTGGATCGCAATACCTAATGTATGGGTAGTCTGTTTTTTGTTATTTTTCCGTGTTTGTTTTGTAATTTGTAATTGGAATGTTTTAACTTTGAAGAGTGAGATTATTTTGCTCACACCTTAACTAATAATTCAAGCATGTCGATATATAATATAAAACTATGAACTATATAACTACCTTTTATTTTCAATAAAAATAACTAGTTTTTTCTTGCGAAAAAATATATATTATTTGTATATTATGATAATTTAATATCATGTTTAAATTTTGGTTTTTTAATAAATTTTGAAAATATTTATAGAAAACAAGTTATTAATTTATTACTTATATTTATAAGTATGAGTTATTATTAGTTAATTTTTTTGTTTATTTAAGATTTGGTTGATGTTTAGGTAGGATGAGATTGAAATTAATAAAAGGCATGACATGGAATATGATATCACATCTAGGATGTGTACATAATCATTAGCACTTCAGTAATTTGAATGTTACTTTTTCATCTAAGCGGACATTGCTTAATGCATTGAGTGTTATATAAACTATTTAAGATGGTATGAAAAATTAATTAATTGCAATTATTTTTTTTAAATAAATTATAAATTTATTTTAGATAGTAAAAATTTAAAATATTTTTTTATTATCAATATATAAATATTTAAATTTTTATTAATAAATATATAGTTAGGAGGTGTCAACTTTAATTATGATATTGAAATTATGAATATAAAATAAATAAAAGTAAATATATTTGAAATTTTATTTATTTATTTTTGATCATAAAAATTGAGTAAAGTTAGTAAAGTAAATACTCATAAAAACTTATGTACATTATGCTTGGAAATGGATGAGATGTTAAGAGATAATGAATAAATTTTCAAATTCACATTACACTTGTAACTTAGAAATGGATGAAATGTTAAGAGACTATGAATAATCATTTGGAATTTCATAATACAAATCTTTAAGTCATATTGATCAATCAACATGTACAAACTTTACTCTTTTATAATTTTAAACTTATGAAAAAAACATATATTTTTAATTATTAAACTCACTCATATTTAAATCAATTAATTTCTAAGTATTATCTATACTAAACTTGATTAAAATATCATAACAAATTCCAATAAGCTATTAAAAAGCTTAGATTTAAAACACATTCTATTATTTTAAAAGATTAAATGTAAAGTCGTTTTTATTGTTTCTAATGGTGCTCTCCCTAATATGGAAGATATGGTATTATGTCTTGTCTTGTTATATAAACATTATGTATCTTTTCTATGTATGGAACAGATGTAAACATTTTTTATTCACTAAAATTATAGAAAAATAAAATAAAATAAATAATTAATTAAAATAACATTGAAGTAAAATAATCAATTTACCATTTAACTGTTTTTGGACTTTAAGTTTTTGAAAATACATGGTTTTACCAATAATATTATTATGCAAGAAAAAATATTACACATATTTTACGAGCTTATTAATTTTGATTCGTATCTAAAAAATCGAATCTCTTAAAATATGCCTCTTTTAATATATATATATATTTTTTTTAATTTATCTCAATACTAGGTAAATCTGAAATTAAAATAAATTAAAATTGTTTCTAAATAAAAATATTTTATATTTAATTTAAAATGAGTAGATATGAAATTTAAAATAGATCAAAAATTGTTTCTAAACAAAAATATTTATATTTAATTTGAAAAGGGAAATCGACGTTGGATTTGGATGAATCTCTGATGACTTTGACTTAAATATTTCACTGATTGCTAAGTTGCTCATGGTGAGTAGGGAACGTTGGTTAGCCATTGATTCATTGAATACTTTTATTAAGTGGAACCTTAACATACACCCAAGTGGCTGGTTGTTATTAGTATACTTTTATTAAGTGGAAGCCTAACATACACCCAATGGCTGGTTGATATTAGTACTCACTGGTTTACTTCTTTATGTTATAGGCAATTTATAAAGTTTTTACTTCTTAATGTTATAGGCAATTTATAAAGTTTCAGGGTATTTCATAAGGTTAAGGGAGAGGACATTTGATTAGAAAATTTGTTTTAGGTTAACATTGTTTTGGAATTGAATTGAATTATTTGTTTCATATAATAAGGGGTAGAGTAATTTTGATGTTTTTTTCCGAGGAAAAAAACCGAGCTTTTCTATTAATAAAAATAAGAAAGCTACAAACAGATGAGTTAACATTTAGCAGAAAGCTGCCAAAAGCAGGAAGAGGAAAACCATTCTTCCCCACGAAGTCATCAAGCAATTTTGTTGCAAATACAAATCACCCAGGTCAACTGAGCTTGGCCTGACACAGCCATAACCTAATAATATCAGAGGCTATCCAGAACATCCGGGGTTCATTTAAAACGAACCGCAAATTAACAAAAAACGAGTTCTGTCGAGCGTCTCCGAAATTTAAAAGAAGAAGAAAATGCGAGGGAAAAAGCTCACAAAAGAAAAGCCGCCAGTGACAGCAAAGGAGTCCCTTTGGGCCTGACGCAAAGTCAGCGAGAAACAAAGAACATTAAGCGGAAGGGGCCATATCCAACTCACGGATCTGGTCCTGGAACTGCTCCTTGATCCTCCATGAACCCACAGCCTGATGTAAGCCAGCTTTTGAGAACCTGTCAGCTTCATCATTTTTTTCTCTGTAAATATGATCAAGAGATAGAACAATGAAAGAAGATTTAAGATTTTGAATTTCTTCTAACAGAGGCATCAACATATAATTCCGGCATCTAAATTTCCCATTGACCCAGTTTATCACATTTGCTGAGTCTCCAAATATCTGAACTTGAAGGACCTGTCTATGAATGAGCCAGCAAAGGAGGAGTTTTAAAGTTGAAAGTTCGGCGAAGTTATTAGTGCCCATCCCGAGGCCCACTGAGGCTTTGAGCGAATGAGATGGACTAAGATGGATAATAATTCCGGCACCGGTGGAGTTGTTTTGAGCTGCCCCGTCAAAGAATGCCCAGGGGATGCCTTCTTTAATCAGGATATCTTTCCGAGGATTTGGGGATGAAGGGCCTTCCGGATCAGGAATGCTAGCAAGGATAGCTGAGCTTTGGATTGCAATAACTTCCACCGGAGTAGCTTTTTCATTGAATATAATACGATTCCGGGCTATCCAAATGCCCCAGCAGAGAATAGGAGGAAGGTTTCTCAGGTTCTTCTCGGGATAGTTGGACCACCAAAATTCCCAAGCAGCATTGAGATCTCCCCCTTCCCATCTGGAGTTTATGTTCAGGAGCTTGTTTGTTTCGTTCCAGACTTGTCTAGTGAAGGAACATTCCACCAGTAAATGTGTAATGGATT
Organism: Pinus taeda; assembly: GCA_000404065.3. Classification (NCBI taxonomy): domain Eukaryota; kingdom Viridiplantae; phylum Streptophyta; class Pinopsida; order Pinales; family Pinaceae; genus Pinus; species Pinus taeda. Next base: position 154,875 of record APFE031562807.1, on the reverse strand, counting down.
CCGAAGCAACCTGGCATAAAGGACATCTACTCGGCCCCTGCTTGAAACGAGCTTGAAGGATTTCCCAAGTAGGGATTTTTCTTTTAAGCGCACACCAGAGAAAAATTCTGGCTTTTTTGGGGCATTTCAGTTTGAACAGTGGCTTTGCCCACCATCCAGGAGGATCCCAACCCTTTCTCTTCATCAGAAAATTATAGCTAGCCTTTGGGGAGTATAATCCTGTCTCAGCATGAGCCCACACTAGGAAGTCAGGATGATCCTTTATTCTGACATTTGACCGCTTAAGTTCCTGAGTGTAGGTTTGCCACTCGATGCTCCAGGTGGGATCAATGCCCAGATCCTCCACAGATTTCCACTCCTGTCCCCAAATGGAATATAAATCCATGTTTGCTATCTGACTTAACCTGTGAATACCCTTTGTATTGAGATGAGCGAGAAGGCCAGGGGGCAAGGCAAAAAGGTCGTTGCATCCAACCCACGGATCCCTGCCAATCTGTAGATTTTCGCCATTCCCCACCTGCCAAGCAAGTCCTTGTTCAATGATTTTGAAAGACTCTGAAGTGGCCTTCCAGATAACCGAGCAATTCTTACCTTTTTTGTTTGGACTCCGGATCCAATCTTCTAACGGCATAGGGTCAATATACTTTCTTTTGACTTCTCTGGTCCAAAGGTTCTCTGCTGTTATAATTCACCAACCTGATTTTGCTGCCAGAGATTGGCTAAAATCGACGAGATGTTTGATGCCCCAACCCCCCCATTCCTTTGGTCTAGCGATCTTATCCCAAGCAACCCAGGGAAGGACTGAAGCTTCTTTGGCACCCGACCACAGAAATCTGCTACATATTTGTTTGATTTTGTGAAGAACTCCTTTTGGGATCCAGGTCAAAGCTGCCCAGAAGACCGGGATGGCCTGAAGAACAGAGTTTATCAGAGTTAGCCTGCCAGCCCTTGATAGCCATTTAAAACTCCAGTGTGAAATCCTTTGTTCAATTTTTGCCACCAGCCAGTTCCAATCCTGCTTTCGATATGCAGACGGTTTTAACCAATACCCGAGGTACTTGAAAGGTTGATCCATACTACATATTTCAAAGGGCAGGTATGATGAAATCAAGTTCTCCTCTTGCCTGGAGAAAGCTTCCATAATTAAGTGAGACTTCCTGGGATTTATTTGGAGCCCTGTAGCTTTCAGAAATATTTCAAGAATGTCTTTGAGCTCTTTTAGTTCATTTATATTTCCACTTGTAAATAGTAAAATATCATCTACAAATAGGAGATGAGTTATGAAAAGATTTACAGCTACTTCCAAACCTGTAACCAAACCTGCTCTCTTGGCTTTTGAGATCAATCTGCTGAGGCCTTCAGCCGCCAGAAGAAAAAGCAAGGGAGAGAGAGGGCATCCTTGTCTCAAGCCTCTCTAGCTTTTGAAAAATTGAGATGCAGCCCCATTAATCAAAACAACAAAACAAACATTAGAAATACATCCCATTATCCAATTTATGAACTCCACCTTAAAGCCAAGATGAGTCAGTAACAGTCTGAGATAAGACCAGCTTATCCTGTCGAAGGCTTTGGATAGATCTAATTTAAGCACCGCCCCTTTTTTCTTTGCTTGTGGAATGCTATGAATGGTTTCCTGGGCCACCCCAATGGCTTCATGAATTTGACGGCCATCCAGAAAACCAAATTGCTCGTTGGATATACAAGCTGAAAGAATTGGCTTCAGTCGAACCGCTATGACTTTTGCTATTATCTTGTAGATAGCATTACAGAGAGAGATAGGTCGAAAATCTTCAAAAGATTCCGGGTCCTCTCTTTTCGGAATGAGGGCAATGAAGGTTGCATTAAAAGGACCATAGATTTCTGCTTTTTTCCTTGACTCCTCCACAACTTCTGTTAGCTCATCACCAATCTGCTCAAAGAAATGAGTAAACAGCTCAATGGTCCAACCATCCGGACCTGGACTTTTGTCTTTTGGCATTGATTTTATGACATTTTCTACTTCCTCCTTAGACACTTCTCTAAAAAGATTTTATGCTTCCTCCTCCTCCACAAAACGAGGGAAAGCTTGGGTAGTTCGAATGATTTCAGCTATAGAGATTCCCCCTGGATCAGCAAAGAGGGATTGAAAATGACTCTTCCCCAAATTTGAAACAACCTCAAAAGATGAGTGTTCCCTTCCATCCGCGTCCTTTAATTTCCAAATGGTATTTGCATTTTTCCGCCCCTTTGCATAGTTATGGAAGAATTTTGTATTTTCGTCCCCCGCTTTCAGCCAAATAGCCCTACTTTTCAACCTCCATTCCTCTTCTTTGTCCAGAAGAATCTTGGCTCTGCTTTTTTCTAACCCCAGAATTCTTTCTTTCGCCTCTTGAGAGATGTAAGCATCAGCATCCGGATCTTCTAAGGCACTTAGAGCCTCATCGATTCTGGCCAAATTCTCGTTTGATTTTCTCTTTCTGTCTGCAGCCCATTCTATGGTTTCCCTCTTCAGCCTTTTTAAATTCATCATAAAATGTGCTCCTTTGTTTTCCGGAGGGGAAGAGCCCGGGTGCCTCCAAGTGTTCCTGAACAGCTGAAGAAAAGACTCCTCCTGAAGCCAAGTAGCGTTGAACTTGAAAGGGGAAGCCGGCTTGGGAGGGGTCTTTGAGAACTCAAGGAAGATAGGAAAATGGTCCGAGTTTCCCCCTTCGCCCACCCATTGCCTGAAGAGAGGGATATAAGAAGCCAGCGACTCATTTATGAGAAATCGGTCCAGTCTTTTAGCAATTCGCTCCTCTCCCGTTCTTCTGTTTCGCCAGGTCGGATTTGCCTTTATTATGTTTACATCGATAAGATTATGAGTCTGAAAAGCTTTTAGGAAAAAATCGGCCAGAGAATCTTCCCTTGCATTGGGCCCCCAGGCTTCGGCAACCCCCAGAGAAAAATTTAGGTCCCCCCCAAGTAGCAGCTTTTTGTTTTTTAACAGCTCTTTGGAGAGGAAATCATTCCAAAAGGAGACCCGTCCCTGACAGGGACCATACACATTGATGACTAGAAAAGGCAATTCAAAATCGGGAGAAAGGATCTCCAGCCCGAGAGCATGGGACAGACCCCAAGAATTTAAGACCTTTAATCTGCCCTGTTTAAAACCAATAGCAAGACTGCCAGAATGGCCGAGAGCATCCAAAGCAGTGAAAGTCCAACCCGGAAAAAGAGAACAGAGGGAGGATTCAACATCAGCACTCTTGCCCAGAGTTTCCTGGAGAACCAAATCCGGGTTGTGGCGAGAGATTAAATCTTTTAGAGCTAGTTTTTTGGGTTTACTAGCCAACCCCCTACAATTCCATGAAAGACAAATCATTTGATAACCATCTCAGGGGTTTTTGCTGCTCTAAGTACCCCAGGTATTGACATTTGTTTACCATCCGCTACATCAAATTTTGCCTTAGCTTGTGCTTTAGATAAAAGAGATTTTCTACCTCTACCTTTTTTTAAGATACTCTTCGACGACTCAGGACAGAGACCACCCACCGTTTCCGGAACAAGCTAAAGGGTTGCTGGTTTTTTGCTGTGAGATCTGAGGTTATAGTGTCGGACAGAGGATGAACTACCCGAAGTCTGGCCCATCTTAGAAGGGTCCTCACAGTTCTGATTTTGTGAAGGAAGAGCTTTGGAATGAACAACCGCAGAAGGGCCGTTTGGAACGTCCAAAGATATTCCTTTGAGAGGCTGTTCATCATCCTCACGAAGCGGAATCACTTCCTCCCGCTGCAAGTCCTCTTTCGCCTGTGTATCTTGATTTGCTCTCTGATGCTCTGCTTCTGTGCTGAACTCCTCCATTGGCTCCTCGTTTTTCCTCAGGAAACCCTCCATATCCTCTTCTCTGCCCTTCATTTTCCTTCTACTTTTCCCCAAAGGGCATTCCCTAGCCAAGTGTCCGTATTCATGACAACGGTGACACCTGAGGGGAAAGAGTTCATAATCCAAAATCTGCTCATACTCATAATCCTTGTATTGTATAGGAACCGTTTTTGCAAATCCTTTCGATGGGTTTAGCCTTACCAGGATCCTCGCCACTGCTCTTTCAAAGGTATGGAGGTAGGATCTGTCTGCATCCATATAGGTGCCCAAATGGTTTCCAATAGCCTTAAAAATTGAGTCCACCTAGAGAAAGGGAGGTAAATTTGGAGCCCTAACCCATACGGGTAAATCGGCTACCTTCTCCTTAGAGGCATCAAACATAGGAGACCATCTTTTGAAAAATACAGGTCGATTTCCAATCGCCCAGGATCGTTCCTCGACCCATTCCATAACCTCTTTACAGCCAAATTTTACCATAAACCAGCCCTTGACCAGCGTAGCAGTCGTGAAGGAGTTCGCCGGTGTCTTCGACCACTAACTCTCGGCCCACTGCTTTAGGAATTTGCCAGAGACATATCTTCCTCTCACTCTGCCAACAAGGGTGCTCTCCGCCACAGCCAAAGCATCCTCAACCTGAACGTCCATTCCTAGAACCAAATTTGTAACCCTCTTAGTTTTCCACGGTTTGGCTGTCTTCCTCTTATCCCATACCTTCTCTGCGTCTCGAACTGATTTTCATTCTCCTGTGATGGGGATTGATTTATCTGCATCCCTGATTTGGTCGCTTCCATCTTCCACGTCTCTCAGATCTTTATACTCGCGGGAGGTTTCGGCCAGACCTTCCACCACTCTTCCTACTTTGTCAGTAATCGAAGGGACGCCTTCTGCCGCTTTTCCTGATTCAGGAGGATTTTCAATAACCTCCACATTTGTGACTTTCCCCGCACCCACTAGATCCTCTTCCTCCCTAGAAGATCTTTGCACAGGTTCTTTTGGGAAAAGGGATCTGAATAACGCCGGTTGATTATTTCCATCCCCCAGTTCTTTTCCGGAACTCTGTATCCTTCCCACAGTCCTCCATACCCCTTTGATATTTGGGGCATTTATAACATCCTCAAGTCCTCCCGAGGAAGCAAAAATTTTTGATGGGGAAATGGACTTACTGCTTGGTGAGACGAGATTCTTGCATTTTGACGATCTTGGCCATGCATGTGGGTTTTCCGCCTCCAAACTCCTACCTCCAGCACTGATTTCTTCTTCAGAAACTCTGCCCCCGACTCCGAAGCCACTTGAGAGCTCCAGGCTCTCGTCTAGAAGTCCTTTTACCGCATTTGAACTCCATATGCCTCCTCCCGAGAGCAGAACGGTCGCATGGTTGACAGAATGCCCGAAATACTCGTCAATGTTTTCCTTTGTGGCCTCCTTTCCCCAGACGGAGAGAATATCTTCCGGGGATGGATCTAAATCGACTGATTCTCCAGGGTTAACCATGGTGAAGATGGCCCCGTTAAAACCTTATACCTCCCTTCAACCGTTATCCGAAGAGCACAACAGAAACCGCCTGGATTGCTAAACCGCCGAAGGGCACAGAAAGTGGAAGAAACGATCATTCTTGTCTCATTCGCAGCCTGCGATGGTAATCATAACCGCGACCAGGATTCTCTGACAACTGTCAGCTTAGAGCCTTACTAATACCTCAGATTTTAATGCAGCAGAGGGACTGCATTCAAAGGCTCAGATCTGAAACAGTCTATCTTTAAATCTGCTACAACCTCATGTCACTGCCATTCAGCCCCAAAACGGTCATTTACAGGCCTCTGACAACCTCTTTCAGAACCTTATGCAGTGATTTTTTGTCTGTGACCACCATTTTCAGGCCTGAACCAGTGATCCCTTCACCGCCATCGCGCTCCCGCCCTCCAGTCGCTCTCTTCCACTTCGTTCGAAACTGAATTCAGTGTCACTCCGTAATTTTGATGTTACTTTAAAGATGTAATGTGATTTTTTTTTATTATGATAATATTTAGAACGGGATTTAATGAATTACTGATTTATTTTTTAAATAATTTTTAAATATTTGATTTTAGACTTTGTGATTTAATTAATTATAAAATTATTTCCAATTAATTATTCATTAAATTATAATCAACATTTTTATAGAATAAAATTTCTTTTAAAAAAATATTATTTAAAATTTCGAAACATTTAATTTTTCTACAGATATTTCATTGGTCATCAACCAATAAAGTCTCTATTACAAAAATTGAATGTTTTAAAATCTTGTAAACAATATTATTTTTGTTCGATATAACCATGTGAAAACCTACTTAGCTCAACGATATATTTTTTTTGGTCATCAATCAATAAAGTGTCTATTACAAAAATTGAATGTTTCAAAATCCTGTAAACAATATTATTTTTGTTTGATATAACCATGTGAAAACCTACTTAGCTCAACGATATATTTTTTTTATTCTATATCGTTAATATTTATATTTCTTAAATAAACTATAATGGCTTTAAACATATATTTTATTTAAAATATATATAATATTAAAATTTTAATTAGTTATTACATATTAATATATAAATTAAAAATAAAATAGATTTTTTTTTATATCAATAAGAAATCAAAGGAAAATAATTAAGAATTTATATAATTTAATAATAGTAAAGGACTCACGAGCATCATCCATAATAAGCATCAAAACACTTATTTCATAGTAATCTTTTTACAATATTAGAACTAAGAAAATATTAAAAATTAACTAAATTATAACCTATTTTAAATTATTATGTTATTAAGTTATAAAAAAAAAAACCTAATATATAAGTTAAACATATATACATTTAAAAAAACATGAAACAAGATTCTTTACCATGAAGATTCACTCCCATTTTATTATAGAAATTATTACTTGTAAATAAGTTTTGTTAGAATATCATAGTTTATCTATATAACATACCCACAAACCATAACTTATTTAATATTGCACTTCTTCATTTCACATTTTTTAATCAATTTACTTAAAATGATAAAAATAACATAATTACTTTTAGTGAAACATTTTTTTAATTTATCAATTTACTTAAAAATAAATATAAAACTATTTTAAGAATAAATCTCAAACATTTAATAGTAAAATAAATCTCAAATATTTAATACTGTAACTACTTATATTAAAAATATTTTAATAAAAAATCTTAAACTCCACCTAATATATAATTAATAATAATATTAAATTAAAATCCTAATTCAAACTAAAAACAACTATCCACGTAATAACCATTATTAACTAACCACTATATTAGATTAACAACTATTCATAATTAATAATTAAATTAAAATTCCTAATTCAAACTAAATACAACCATCCACGTAATAACCAGTATTAACTAACCAACTAACCACTTCATATTAGATTAACAACTATTACACAACTGCTTCATATTATTAGTTGAGTATTTCGTCATAGAATTTCATTCAAGGACTGTTTGAACGTCAAGAGACACGTGTTGACCTTGACCTTCCTTTTAAAGATCATTTTTATATTATTAAACTTTTAAATATAATTATTAAGGAGGTATTTTGTCGTATAATTCCATTTAATGATTCTTTGAACCTCAAGAGACCGAGTGTCTTCAACGTGTTGACCTTGAACTTTAAAAAAAATACTATTTGTTATGCTATTAAAATTTTTAAATATAATTATTAAACTTTTTATGAAAAAGAATATATAAGGAATGGTGAAACATATTAGAAGTATGTTTTAAAATGGTTTATATTTAGTTAAGAGTTGGATTTTAAGGAAACAGTTAAAAGTTTAACACATGTATTTGGGAGTGAAATTTTGTTGAATTGATTGTTTGGAGTGAAATTTTGTTGAATTGACGTTTCTGTGATCCATATCAAGTTTAAGAGAAATTCTTCAGCGTAAATTACAAGATAAATCATTTGTCGATGCGTTTCGAACCAACAAATGTGGTTCATCGTGAGGAAACTTTGTTTTTGTATTGCCTCTTTAAAAATTACTAACAAAATTATTCTAAATATCAATTTGCATTCACAAATAACACTAAAAAATAATTATCACCATTGTTAATATAACCATTAAATTATGATAAATTTTACATTATTATAAAAAAACATATAAATTTACAAACCATTTCCTAAAAATGACTATTTCCATTACTAATATAACAACTAAATTATAATAAATTTTACACGGTTATAAAAAAAAATAAAAGTATCCACCCTACCTCTATATATATTCCTCCAATTCTAGTTGTTAGAAAAATGAGAATGGACTATATATACTTTAGTAATATTCAAATCATTACTGCATATTCAAATCATTATATAACTATGTAGTTATAATATAATGTATTTTTAAATGAGTTAAAATGTTAAGCATCTTAATTTTTTAAATCGTTAAACTATATAAATATAATATAGTGTATATTCAATGAGTTAAAAGGTTCACGAATTGAAAGAATATTTTTTCAATGGAATAACTTAATTTTTTATTTCTTATCATTTATAGAATATATATAAACATAATTTAATGTATATTAATTAGTTAAAAGTTTGGTAAATTCAAACGGGTAAATTGAATTTACCTTTTTTTTATAAAAAGAAAGAAATTATTTATTATTTAATTAAAAAACAAAAGTAAATAATTAATTAAACATATAAACACTGAAACACTTATTTCATAAATATATATTATATGTTAAAATTAAAAAATTGTAAAAATTAATTAAATTATAATTTATTTTATATTATTATGATAACATTATATATATATATATAACAAATTTTTAATCATAAATTTATTTCCAATAGAGATTATTATTTAATAATTAAATTTTGTTAAAATATCATAATTATTAATTAAATATATCCAAAAACTTATATGATATTTCATTTAGTTAAATTAATGAAAAGCATAATTTCTTTAAAATCAATCTAAACTTTATTATTATTAACAATAAAATTAAATAAAATTAATAATTAAAATTAAAATCCTATTTCAAAATAAATACAACTATACCATTAAACAACTACTAAATATCCACTCCATATTATACTAATGAGTATTATACAACTCCATTTTATTAGTCGATTATTTTGTCGGAGAATTCCATTGGATGATTCTTTAAAAGGACCAAGTCTCTTCAACGTGTTAACTTTTGACCTGCTTTATAAGGACCAGTTGTTTCACTATTACGCTTCTACAGATAATTATTAAACCTCCTTAAAAAAAGGAAAAAATTATATGGTGAAACATATAAACTTAAACTTACAAACATTTTTTAATCGCTATTGCCTTTAGTAAAGAAAAAGAATGTTAGTTATTCCAAAGTTCAAAATCTTGAAAGGGAAGGGAAAATTATATCCATCCCATCTATATATATTCCAATTGTTGAAACATGAGAATGGGATATATATATATATATACACTTATACTTTACTGCAAATTCAAATCACTAAAATATATGTAGGTATAATAGTGTAGTTTCAAATATATAAATATAATGGTGTATATTTAATGAGTCAAATTGAATAATTTGTTTTAAATTTTTATGATTTAAATTATATATATATATATACATGTGTATATTTAATGAATTAAAAGATAGATAATTTTTTTTTTCTATTTTTTTAAGTTAGTAGAGAAGTTTTATATTATTATATAACTATAGAGTACATCATAACTAATTGATTTGTCAGATTGGAAACTACACTAGTTGTAGTAAAAGACACTCTTGACTGCACATTTAACCAAGTATGCCATAAGGTTTTTTTGTCTCTGGTATCCTTTATACAGATTTGCAAAATTAACTTTACTACTACTACTGCTTATCAATTTACCACTTGAAGGCGGTCTGTCTATAAGTCTATCTTCTTGTTCTGCACCTAAAGACCTACCTATCACCATATTACTATTATCTGGCCTAGATAGACATATGACAAAACAAAGCAAAAAAAGAAACGAAGTTGTGATTATTTAACTACACGCATTGGTGCTACTTTCGCCACCCTTGAACCAGACATAGGTGTTGTTTTTCGCCGCTGGAGTTGCTGTTGCTGCTACCCCCGCTCCTCGAGTCATCGGCTGCTTGCCGCTTGCTCCAGTGACCTCTCTGACCCGATATTTCGTGATCTAGGCCGGATCTCCTTGTTCTTGCCCCAATGTGATATCCAAGTTATGGATATATTTCAAGTAAATGGAAAACATCTTATTCATGTCACCAATTATGTCTTCTTGCAAACACTCTATATTCGCCACCCTTTTGAGTGATTCCTCTACAACTCATAACCTCTACTCAATCGCCTTTAGCTAGAACAAGTTCTCCATTTGTCTCCTAGTTCTATTTTCCACCACCTCTGCCTGCAGCTTCCCCACTAAGGTTTTGACATGCCAAACTGTCTCCAATGTTTTATGATACACCGTCGACCGCATTCGGGATTTTCCAGTGTCAATAATCTAGTCAACTTCTTCTTCAATTTTGCTATCCGAGACGTTCCTACGCAAGCGCCTAACCTCATTCTTCGAGATTTCGACAATTTCTTTCCCTTTCTCTGGGGCCGTCACATGGTAACTTATTGCTGGCTCCCTCGCCGCATCCTCCATCCTCGTTTTCTTACCGGTGGTTGAGCCTTGGGCCTCCACGTGTGGCCTACCCCTCGGCTTGCCACCAACATTTCGTACATTTCATCCCTTTGCCATTAGTGTCTTGGAAGCCTTAATTATCTAATTGCAACACCAAAAAGGTGAGCAAATTCTACTAATAATTGTTTTTACAATTATTTTAAATTTTGATGATTTAAATTTTAATAAATTAAGATTGTGGAAGATAAAATATTATATTAATATTTCTATTTATTAAATAAAATTATATTTTATATTGTAGTTTAATTAACACATATTTTATTTTTTTCATTATAAGTTTGAGTGAAATTGTGTTTCTTTTTATTACTTAAAATATGTTGTGAAATTGTGTTTCTTTTTATTACTTAAAATATGTTGTGAAATTGTGTTTCTTTTTATTACTTAAAATATGTTTTTGAATGTATAAATGGATTTAGTATATTGAAAAACTTTACAAACAGTCATATTTTGCAAATAACACATTTCAAATTTATAATCATAAAAAATAGTCTAATAATAAACTAATTAGCCCTATTTTCCATAGACTTTGGCAAAATCAATTTAGACTATTTAATTTGAAAATTTCTAGTACTCCTAATTTTTCAAAGTAATGAATCTAGTTTGTGTGAGAGATTTTTAGGCCAAAATCATATGAAATACCATTTGTCAACGCGTTTCGAACCAACTAGTGTGATTCATCATCAGGACAAGTTGAAGAAACATATCTAGCTTAGCATGTTAAATAGTCTGAGCACCAACCAGTGTGATTCATCATCAGGACAAGTTGAAGAAATAGATCCAGCTTAGCATGTTAAATAGTCTGAGTAGAGCCTCCAACGGCTAACTAGACCAACGACTAATTATGAAAAAACAAAAAACTAAAAACATTTTAAATAACAAAAAATCACAATCTCCTTAAAAATTATATATTATTCCAAAAAAATGAATGAAAATATCATTTGAACAGTCCATTAAACTAAGCCATAAAATATTATTCTACAAATTAACAGAAAAAAACGCTGATAAAACCAAAATATCTCAATTAAACTACACTACAGTTGCATAATTCTAACACCTTAACCTAAAACGAAAATATCTCAGTTAAACTACAGTTACAAAATTCTAACACCTTAACCTAAAACGAAAATATCTCAGTTAAACTACAGTTACATAATTCTAACACCTTAACCTAAAAATAATTGAATTTCTCCACCTTCGCGATGAACTAAATATGCCATAAATCGAGATCCGCAATGATGCATCGCTGCAAACACGGAAATAACAAAATATCCTTTGTCTTTACTGAATTTAAGAAAAACAGCCTAACCAAAAAAAATAATTGAAATTTTCAACATTCACAATGCACTAAATATGTCACAAATAGAGATTCGCAATGATGTATAGCAACAAACAGTGACGACAAAATAAAGACTAAAAGACAAAACTGATTTTGCCACTGTAATCACGAGATCTCTGTTGATGCCCAGTGTCACAGCCGTCCCATAATGACTGGTTCAGCCATCTTTGATTTCTAGTCCTTGCTTTTATTTAGCTATTCCTACCAGCTTGTTTGCATCAGGCGCGAGGATGCCACGTAACTGGTTCTGTCTCATTAAACCTAATTTTGGGCAGTTACAATACGCAGACAGGTTTAGGACGCATCATTAAGCAATAATGTATGCACACATGCATTTATTTTATGCGGATTTTTCTGTGGTGGAGGTCAAGTCAATGGATTCTATTGTGAACAGTTGGAATGAAAGCTACGGAATTCTACTATATGTAAAGTACAGAAGCTCCACATATAATATGGGTTCTTTAGGCAGAGCCCTCGGAGAGAACGAACTCGGAGGGAATCTGGTAATACGGATGCATGGATAAATGGCAGGAGATTCCCGTGATAGGATGGTGGTAGTGGTGGAAGATGCAGAAACAGCTAGAACAGCTCTGGAATGGGCAATCCAGAATATTATCCGAAGTGGTGACATGATCACACTTCTGTATGTTTTCCAGTCCTCTGAAACTGGTTCAGGATCATCAGGTCTGTAATTTCAAGTTATATTTACATGTTACAACTATTGCTATAGTTGGTATTGATATGAATGGTTGGTTCTCTCCTTTCCTTGTATGTGTGGGACAGATTGTGGGTGCTTGTGTGACAGTCAATTGGGATTGGGACAGGTGGTGTGGGTGATTGTGTGATAATCAATGGGGATTGGGACTGGTGGTGTGGGTTTTTGTGGATGGGTGACCTCCTGGGAAGTCCTGGTTACTGGGTGCAAGCCCCGGAAGTGATGATTGATGCTATGTGATTCGTTCTCCACATTTCACTAGTTTCAATCCCACTTCTTCACCCCTGTGAGCATCACCCGATGCAATGAGTGCTAAGTGAACTATTCAAAAATCATGAGAAATTAGTCAGTTACGACTACCTCTCATGGAAATGGTCATACGTTTGAATGACTTACTTAACGCAGTTGAATCCCAAAATGATATCTAATATAATGCACTGCGTAATCCCCCATACTTAAATTCAAAAATAGTCAAGGGATCTCTACTTGAATGGTTCATGAGGCACAATACTTGCTAAGGTTTTGCAAATGGGGTAGCAAGCTAAGTGGGCTTGATTGTGGGGAAAAACTCCACAGTTAAGCGCGCTTGAGCCAGAGGAGTTCTGGGATGGGTGACCTCCTGGGAAGTCCTGGTTACCGGGTGCAAGCCCCGGAAGTGATGATTGATGCTATGTGATTCGTTCTCCACATTTCACTAGTTTCAATCCCACTTCTTCACCCCTGTGAGCATCACCCGATGCAATGAGTGCTAAGTGAACTATTCAAAAATCATGAGAAATTAGTCAGTTACGACTACCTCTCATGGAAATGGTCATACGTGAATGACTTACTTAACGCAGTTGAATCCCAAAATGATCTAATATAATGCACTGCGTAAACCCCCATACTTAAATTCAAAAAGAGTCAAGGGATCTCTGCTTGAATGGTTCATGAGGCACAATACTTGCTACGGTTTTGCAAATGGGGTAGCAAGCTAAGTGGGCTTGATTGTGGGGAAAAACTCCACTGTTAAGCGCGCTTGAGCCAGAGGAGTTCTGGGATGGGTGACCAACTGGGAAGTCCTGGTTACCGGGTGCAAGCCCCGGAAGTGATGATTGATGCTATGTGACTCGTTCTCCACATTTCACTAGTTTCAATCCCACTTCTTCACCCCTGTGAGCATCACCCGATGCAATGAGTGCTAAGTGAACTATTCAAAAATCATGAGAAATTAGTCAGTTACTACTACCTCTCATGGAAATGGTCATACGTTTGAATGACTTACTTAAAGCAGTTGAATCCCAAAATGATATCTAATATAATGCACTGCCTAATCCCCCATACTTAAATAGGCTAAATTAATTAAATAATAGGATATAAAAGGTTGGGTGGGTTAGCTATTGTGGATTAGTTTTTTGGGCTTTATTGATAACGAAATTATTTAATAATAAGATATATAACTATTTGGTTGGGTGAGCTATTGTGGCTTAGTTTTATGGGTTTAGTGTGTAGGCCATATAAAGGAGGATCCAAGTTGGCTGTCCCGATTACTGCCAAACCGTATGTCCCTGCCAGGTTAAGTAAAGTGATCAGGGCAGACAAGGTCATCAAGGATTGCGCTATGTGTCCTTCTGGAAAACACGAAAGTGAGTGTAATCCATTGTCGACGAATAGGGCCTGCTATTTCGACTCCAGAATGCAAGTCATACCAGGATGTTATGCACGGTAAGAACGTCGCAGCCTAGAGTTGAAATCAATAGTCAAAACGGTCCAGAAAATATTCTTCTGGAAAATTGACCGTTGAGATCCTTGGTGAAAATATAAATCAAAACGCATGGCTGTCTTTTATTCGTTTGCTCATCGCCCAATTATAGGCGGCAGCGCTCTCCCTGGTTCGCAAAACATAGGAATAAGGGATTCATGGCGGTGAACATTACTTACCCTCACTGTAGTTCGGAGGTTGAAGGTTACAATCATGGCGGTGAACGTAAGATGTCGTGAGAAAGTGAAAGGTAACACATGGAGTTTTTTATTTCTGCCTGGTCACTGGGCTTACAGTCTCCTCTGCTAGGGCTTGGTTTTTTAAATTGCCTCCTCGACAGACGCTGACCCAAGATTTCTGTGGACCCTAGATTTGTTTTTCTTTCTCACTAACGCCCTGAAAAGTTTTAGTTTTTACTTTTCGGTGGTGTATGAGTGGTTCCTAAATGTCTCCTCCCTTTGGGATATGAACGCTACTACCACAATTGGACTCGGGACATCTAATAGGTATGCCTAAATCTCCACTCTATTTCTGGAAAATGGGTGAACAGACATGAAAACGATTTTCTTCTGGCTCTATACGCCTTTTGTTTTGCATTTTCCTGATGACATCTTGTAATGACGCCATTAACAATTTACTCTCTGCTATTTCTACCTATTTCTGCCTGGTGGCTATCCATCCCCCATATTTTTTGGCCTCAAATTTCAGACATTATTGTCATCTCTCGACCCTGCATTGAGTTTAGATTCCGCATAAGTAGATTTTGGTGTAAATGTAAGGGATGTTTTTGTTGTTGCATTGTTTTCTAAACTCCAGTACTTGTATTTACTTTTGGAAATTAAGATATTCACAGAATTGCTCTATGTTCTGGTTCATGTTTCTTTGAAGGGTTTTACGCAAGCCACATTTAGGTTTTTCCAATTATATATGTCTCATGATCTAACCACTGTTAACCTACGGTATAATTTAGTGAATTTAAAGATAATTTTTGTTTGGCTCTCTGGTTTCATTGTGGTGTCGCACTAGTTTTTCCAGTCGTTAGAACAACAAACTAAGGGGATCATCATATCTTTCCTGGCAGGATAGGTGGAACGCGTGTCTATGGACACCGCACCTCATAATTGCCCTCGCGTCACTAGTACGCCTCCCAATACACTCTTTGACATCACAACATTCCAAATCAGGGCAATATTCCCTCTGTGAGTGCATTCGTTTTGCTTCCTGTTGTGGATTTGTCCAAACTACAACATTTCTTTCCCCCTGTGGCATGCGATATTTAATCTCGCACACACACTCTATCGCCTCGTTCATGGGGATTGACTTTCCCAATACAATGTGATCTCACCTCGATCTTTCACACCTTTCACACCTGTTCTCATTAATATTTTGACCTAACACCCATTTCATTTAGGAGTTGTCTATAATGCGACTTTTTGGAGATTCTGGTGACGGAATCCGGCAGAAGAAATTGAGGTTAAATCTTGATTTGTTGCAGTTAAAATGGTTTTTTAACTTCATATTTGGATTCAGCACCCTGAAAAACCCCTAGGACGCTTTGATTGTGCAAAAACTAGCTATCAAACTTGCCATTCCAATAAATTGTTGCTGGATTTTGACCGGGAAAACCCACTGGAAAGGCTTTCAAAAAGTCTCATTATAGACAACTGCTTTCCTTTCTATCAAACTGATAAGCCGTCACTCCCTCGCTTTCTACACTCAATATGGATGCAAACTCTAGATGGATGCAAACTCCAACATGTCTGCCAACTTAGCTTTAATCCGTGCCACCATGGAAGCATAATCGCTCCACATGGGACCACGATCATTGGATGCATGGTGTAGTACTTTTGGAGATATACATGTGCCGGCTGTGACTTATCTCTGCATTCAAGGTGGTGAACATGCCTTCCATGAACGACGTCAAAAACAAAGTTCTATGAAAATAACTCCATCACCCCCACTTATAGATCTTGATAGTGCCACCCTGGTTGATCGCATAAACAACCTTCAGAAGTGTGCTCTTGTTGGCCGATGGTATTTCCTGCAATGAATGACTCTGAAATGAGAAATTGGTTAGGAATGAAGTGGAAAACTATGTTGGGTTACCTGCCTACAATAGTTAGACTAATGAAAGGCTGGTACAGTTTCCACTTCCTCAGTCAAGAGGATCTTGGGAAAATCAGATCCATTTCATGGGTCCATGGAAAGATCTTTCTAGCCCTGCATAATTGGTACATATGATATAACCCTCTACATAATATGCCTATCAACAAACTGATCTGGGTTAATTTCCCTGGTTTGCCTATTGAATTGTCAACTAAACAGGCTCTAATGGACATAGGAAATGCCATTGGAAAATTTGTCTATGTGGACCCGAGATGCCTTGGTGCACAAGACAAGAGAGTAGCTTGGATCCTCATTGAGAAGGAATATCGTGGCGGTTTTCCTGATCACATCAAATTGTATTGGGAGGATATTAATCTCCATTAGAGACTTGATTATTGCTGGGTGCCCTTTCGTTGCTGTTTCTGTCACCAAACAGGACACCTGCACGAACAATGTCCTCATCATCCTGGACATCGCCTACATGGACAGAAATGTTACAACACCTCCACGATGTCCAATTCTAATAGGGAATGTACAAGCATAAAGAGTCAAAGGCTTACGTCACAGTATTAGAAAACGACTCATCGAGGTATGCCTCGAAAGAAAAATCTTCGCCACCCTCTCATTTTCGGTTCTCTGGATTCATCTCCAATTTCTGTTATATCCTCCCCAAATATCTCTGAAAATTCATATTTTCCATTACCTAGAGGTCCAACTCACTTTAATTATCCTCTGCCTTTGGAACCTACCCCCTATCAAGAAATATTTTCTCCTTTTCCGTCTACACATCCCTATCACAACATTCCATCCACTTCGCATATCGCATATGTATCCTCCCCTACTCCTATTCCACCCTGTCGTTAATCCAAGGACAAAGGCCCCTGGCTTCGTGTCACTCCTCCTAACTCACCTACTACATCTCCTACAAACTCTGTCGGAAGTGACCTAGACTTCCTTTTGCAAAGAAAGACCCTAGACCTACATTCCCTCACCATCCATAAGCACAGGTCATCTACCTCCCCACACATCAACCCTACCTCGACTGGCAATATTATTGTTCGACAGAAGCAAAAGTGAGGTAGCCAACATTTTCGGGGAATAAACAAAAATATCTCATCCACTTCCCCAATGGACTGCTTCCTTGTGATGTACCAATTGCAGAGTTTTCTTCCTCTGGGGCCCTTAGAGCACGGTAGCCCAATGATCTCTTCCCATGACCTACATCATATCCCTAAACATCAGGCGTCTTAGGGCTAACCCAAAATTCTTAGCTCTCAAAAACTTGCTCTACTCTCTTCACCCATATATCATTCTCATACAAGAATCTATGCATAATGTTACAAAGGTTTTTCTATACTTTCAGAAAATGTTTCCGAATTGGTACATTTCTGCAACTGCTTCATTTGGTCCCTCTAGGGGTTTGGTGGCCTTATGGGATCCTTCCTGGGTCCCTATTAAGGCTTTTCGATGATTTGCTAGTATTCTATTGGAAGCTAGTTTTCGCAAAATACCTGGGAACATTCACATCCTCAATATATATGCCCCTTACAAGGATCGATTCATTTTCTGGGATCGTGTTTCTCCACTCGAATGATGGAACTGGTGTCCCTTATCATTGCGGGGGACTTGAACTGTACCATAAGTTGTGATGAACTATGGCGGCACTGCAGAAGAACTGACCCTCTGA
Source organism: Pinus taeda (assembly GCA_000404065.3). Taxonomy (NCBI): domain Eukaryota; kingdom Viridiplantae; phylum Streptophyta; class Pinopsida; order Pinales; family Pinaceae; genus Pinus; species Pinus taeda. The sequence goes on along the minus strand of APFE031562807.1, from coordinate 136,773 downwards.
TTGGTCTAATTCAAGATGCTGTTCTCTTACATAATTTTGTAAACATATGCCCTGCAAAAATTGCTCCAACTTGGGATAGTGGTCGCTCTGGAATACCTTATGTGGCCAAAAGGCTAGACCACTTTTTGGTCCATGAATAGTTGTTGGAGCAACTTGGCGATGTTCGCACAGAAACCATCATCATTTTCATTTCTGACCAAAGGCCCATCTCGTTGCAATGGAGGAAAAGTGGCATCTGTATGGGAATTCCTTTTAAATTCAACAGATCTTGGTTGGAAGATCCAAATTTCAATAATGTTGTTCAGGAGACCTGGGGGGGACAAGCTCCTCGTAGTACCTTCCCCATGATTAATCTCCTTGACAAGCTGGACTCCCTTCGTGGGAAAGTAAAGCTCTGGAAAAAACAAAATCAAAAGGTGAATAAGAAAGAACTTGAAGACATTCAGAAAGAATTGGATTGGATTCTTCCCAAAATGTCCTCCCACTACCTTCCTATGAAGATCCAGCTCCAAATACACACACTTAAGATCAAAAAGAAAAATATACTGTCATTTGAGGAATCTACCTGGAGATTAAAAAGTAGGCGACCTGGATAAAGGTGGGTGACCACAATACAAATTTTTTTCACTGATTTTCTAACCATTGCCGCAACATAAATTCCATCTGGGAGATTATGGATGCGGACGACCAAATTCACCAAACATAAGAAGCTATCTGCAATGCGGTTGTTCATTACTTTTAGAAGGCATATGATACAAATGAAAATATAATGGCGGAGGATCCAATTTGGGGAATAGAGCCTTATCCCACTATGTACGAAGATAAGAAAATGAAGAGTTCTACAAGATAGTCATGGAGGAAGAACTCTTGAATGTAGTAAAATACTTCAAGAGGGATAAATGTCCTGGTCCTGATGGATGGATGATTAAACTCTTCAATCATTTTTTTGATATTTTTAAGAATGATCCTTTAAGCATGGTTGAGGAATCCAGATCCACAGGAAAAATACATCAACACATCACGTCTACATTTATTGCCCTCATTCCAAAGAATAGCAATGAAAAACATTTCTCAGAATTCGGACCGATCACCCTGTGCAACATTATTTACAAAAACATTTCAAAGATAATTTTGATAGAATGCGAAATACTCTTTCACAATACATCTCTCCTGAACAACGTAGGTTTCTCCAAAACAGGCTCATCAATGATGTTGTTGCAAACACACAGGAGAGTATGCATTCAATACACATCAAGAAGCTAAATGTGGCTATCCTCGAGATTGACCTGAGGAAGGCATATGGCTACCTGGATTGAGGCTTCCTTAGATGCATCCTTATCAAAATTGGACTCAGTCTTAGATGTATAAATTTGATAATTGCATGCGTAGACAATGTGAGTTATGTAGGAATTTATAGGGTAAGTTCCTCAGACAGAACACCAAAAGGACACCGCTCACAAACAGATCATAGATCAATACACCAGTATTTTGATGTGGTTAAAAACCTCAGAGAGGGAAACAGTCCACGGCCTGCGCCAACGTGGCTACTACAGGCAATTTATTAATAAAAGAATGAAAATTACATAAGCTTCTCTCATGCACGGTGAACCTACAAATGACCCTCCATGCGCTTTAAATAGAATTCATGGACCAATCGGGTGTCAAGCCACGGATCAGGTGTCGGTAATACCGAGGAGAGAATGAACTGTCGGATCACTACATATCGTGACCGTCGGATTGTAAGTTACAAAATGTACAACGGTAAAGAAACACACTTTACCTAACTCTATACCTAACTCTATACTAGACCAAGTTGAACTTAACTATTTCCTATGTGTCGGAATATCCTAACCTCCCCCCTTAAGAACAACTTGGGATAGGATTGAAGGATTTACAAATATGACACAATAGGAGAAGGAAGGAGGCACTAGAGCCTATCCCCCCTTAGTGACAACTTCCTGAACTCCAAGCATATATCGAAGTTTAGTGAACTTCGTCTCTGTGAGAGCCTTTGTGAAGATGTTGCAACCTGATCATCTGTTGAACAATATTGCACTTCAAGAACATGGTCATGAATGAGTTTTCTGATGAAGTGCATGTGTAGTTCAATGTGTTTGCTGCGCTGATGCTGGACTGGATCTTTGCATAGCTGAATGGCACTTTGATTATCACACCAAAGTGTAGTCGGATGCTGCTGCTCAAAGCCAAATTCTGATAGGATCTGACGAAGCCACAAGGCTTCCTTACTAGCTTTCACGGCACCACGATACTCTGCTTCTGCTGACGAAAGAGAAATGGCAGCCTGTTTCTTACAAGCCCATGTAATAGGTCCTGAACCAAGAGTGAAGACATAACAGGCAGTAGACTTCCGATCATCAGGGTCACCAGCCCAATCAGAATCAGTGAAACCAACTAATAGAGGAGCTGCTTTGGCACTGTAATGAATCCCAAACTGTACTGTACCTCGAACATAACGAAGTATTCTTTTAGCTGCTTTCCAATGACTTTCACGGGGGTTTTGGATAAAACGAGCAACAAGGCCAACAGCAAAGGAAAGGTCAGGACGAGTATGGGTTAAATACAAGAGTTTTCCTACAAGTTGACGGTATAAGGTAGCATCAACTTCAGGAGAAGTACAAGAGACTGAAAGTTTGACTCCAGACTGAAAGGGAGAGGAGCTGGCTTACAATCTTCCATGTGAAAATGACGAAGAATATCACAAGCATACTTGGACTGGGAAAGGGAAATACCCTCCTTGGATTGCAAGACTTGAAGACCGAGAAAATAGTTTAAGTGTCCTAAGTCTGTCATTTCAAATTTCTTTTTAAGGCTGGACTTCACATGGTTTATAAGGATGGGATCACTACCAGTAAGAATAAGATCATCAACATAAAGAACAAGGATGATAAGAGAGTTTCCAACTGTCTTGGTGTAGACAGTATTGTCAGAATGACACCTAGAAAAGCCAGATTCTAAAAGAAAGCTATCCATTTTAGCATAACAAGCCCGAGGAGCTTGCTTGAGACCATAAAGAGATTTCGTAAGTCGACATACAAGGCTGGAGTCTGTTTGGATGAAGCCAATGGGTTGTTCCATATAGATTTCTTCATGCAAGTCCCCATGCAAGAAGGCAGATTTAACATCCATCTGATGGACTTCCCATTTTAAAGAGGCAGCAAGGGAAAGAACAAGGCGGATAGAGTTCATTTTGGCAACAGGGGAGAAGGTTTCAGTGTAGTCAATGCCTTCAACCTGTGAAAAGCCCTTAGCAACAAGACGAGCTTTATGTTTATCAACTTTCCCATCTGGTCCATACTTTGTTCTGTAAACCCATTTACATCTAACAATTTTGCGTCCCTTTGGTAGAGGAACAAGATCCCATGTATCATTTGCCAACAATGAATGATATTCTTCATTCATAGCTGCTTCCCAATGTGGATGGCCTGAAGCTTCTGCAAAAGTGTCAGGATCATGATTTACTGGAGCTTGAGCCAATAAAGAAGAGGCTCGTTCAAACTGAGAACGTGTACGTCGCTGATCTGTAGGATCACCGACAAGATCACCTGCTGCATCGCGAGTAGCACGGACCCATCTTGGAAGTTGAGGATCCTGAAAAGGTGGTGGAGGATTATCATCCTCACTTTCATCATCTAAAGAAGAAATGTTTTCAAAAGTAGAAGAGATAGGAAGAGGTGGCACATCCGCCGGACTAGGCTCGCAGGCCGATTTATTTTCATCAAAATTTTCATCTCTTCTAATGATAACATTTTTGGACTTAAATGGAATAAGTCTATAACCTTTTACATCTTCAGAATATCCAACAAAAGTACATTTCTCACTCTTAGGTTCTAAAGCTTTATGCTTTTCATCTGGAATATGGGCCCATGCTTCACTTCCAAAAATACCAAAGTGACTTACATCTGGTTTAATGGAACTCCAAGCTTCTTCTGGAGTGATATTCTTTAGAACCTTAGTAGGAGTGCGATTTATTATATAATTTGCACAATTAATTACTTCGGCCCAAAAACTAAGACTGAGTCCTTTAGATTGCAGCATACAATTAGCCATTTCCTTTAAGGTGCGATTTTTCCTTTTAGCTACACCATTTTGTTGTGGAGTGTATGGAACAGTAAGTTGCATTTGAATTCCATTTTCGGTGAAAAAGTTGATGAATGTGTTTTTAACATATTCTCCACCATTATCAGTTCTTAGCTTAAGAATTTGATGTCCAGATTGTTTTTCAACAAAGGCTTTGAAGGCCAAAAATGTGTTAAATACTTCGCTCTTGAGTTTTAAGAAGTATACCCAAGTGCGTCTGGAGAAATCATCAATGAAAGTTAAGAAATACTTGCAGCCAGAGAATGAAGCAACAGGAAGTGGACCACAAAAATCACTGTGCACAAGCTGTAAAGGGGCTGAGGCGTGCCAAGAGGCACGTTTGTCAAAACTGTCCCGATGATGTTTTCCGAGTACACATCCGGAACAAACACCATCTCTGCAAGATACCATAGGAAGACCTGTCACCATATTTTCTTTACATAGATGCTGAACGGAGCGATAGTTTAAGTGACCAAATCGCTCATGCCAAAGTTTGCTCACTTCATCATTATGAGCAACAAATACTGAGGGAAGATTTGATGACCCAAAGTTGTGAAACTTATACAACCTTGTGGAATCATCAGCAATACTAGTAGCTATAATCTGTTTAGGATCTCTTAGATCCTTGATTACAACATCATGAGGTGAAATTTCAACAATTTTACCTTCACCTGAATGAGTTATCTGATATACAGATAGAAGGTTGCTGGATAAGGTTGGAACACATAATACATCATTAAACTGACCATTGTCTAGATGAACAGTTCCAGTCCCCACAACATTAAGAGATCTATCATCACCAACATATATATTTTTGGTGTTACAATCATGTAAAGAAGAAAACATGGCTTTATTTTTGGCCATGTGATAAGAGGCTCCAGAATCATTGAGCCACTCATGAGAATGAGAAGAAGAAGATACATTTAAAGCATAACCAGACTGAGATGATTGACAACGACATGCAGAAA
>APFE031562807.1:83830-129169 GCA_000404065.3 Pinus taeda | reverse complement strand
TAGGAATTTTCAGGGTAAGTTCCTCAGACAGAACACCAAAAGGACACCGCTCACAAACAGATCACAGATCAATACACCAGTATTTTGACGTGGTTAAAACCCTCAGAGAGGGAAACAGTCCACGGCCTGCGCCCAACGTGGCTACTACAGGCAATTTATTAATAAAAGAATGAAAATTTACATAAGCTTCTCTCATGCACGGTTAACCTACAAATGACCCTCCATGCGCTTTAAATAGAATTCATGGACCAATCGGGCGTCAAGCCACGGATCAAGTGTCGGTAATACCGAGGAGAGAATGAACCGTCGGATCACTACATATCGTGACCGTCGGATTGTAAGTTACAAAATGTACAACGGTAAAGAAACACACTTTACCTAACTCTATACCTAACTCTATACTAGACCAAGTTAAACTTAACTATTCCTATGTGTCGGAATATCCTAACAAGTTACACTTTCTTAATAAATGGTTATCCAACTAAATTTTTTCGGGCTGCTTGAGGTTTGTGGTAGGAATGCTCCCTTACCCCGCTACTCTTCATTCTGGTAATGGATTGCCTAATTCTTCACATAAAAAGAGTGGTAATGGAGGAACAGTTCTGCCCACTGATGATAGGCAACAACAACATCATTTCATACAATCTTTTTGTAGATGATATTTTGATCTTGGGTATGATTTGTCACTTTTCCTGGTTGTCTCTTTAATATTTTGAACAAATTTGCAAATGTTATACAATTGGACATAAATAATGGAAATTTTGTTATATACCACAGAAATTGTGAAATGGAGATTATTACATATTGAGGATTTATTTGGTACCAATGCAATGCCTTTTCAAAAGGGAATGAAATATCTTGGATATTGTTTAAAACCTTGTTGTTACAAATCTGTTAACTGGCAATGGATTATTGACCATTTGTTCAAAGGGATATTTAGGTGGGAGTTCAGATGCCTTTCACTCGGTGGGAGAGTTGTCCTCTCCCAAGCAGTTTTAGCATAGTTAGCGAATTACTGGGCTCATCTATACCACATCCCTGCATCCATTGTCAAGGATCTAAACCGCCTAAAAACAAACTTCATATGGAGAGGGAGCCACGAAAGGAAAAAATACCATCTCACCAAATTGGGCAACATCACTCTCCCGAAGGAATTAGGTGGATCGGAGATTATGGACCTTTGCAGATTTGGCAGAATGCTATTGATGAAATCCTTATAGAGAGGCTTATTTGGGAATGGCCCCTGGAGCAAAATCATCCAACACAAATACATCAAAAATAAAGATTTCAGGTATTGGTACAGAAAAGGCACCATAGGCATCAAGCAGGGATCTGTCATTTGGAAAAGCTTCTGAAAAATTGAAAAATGTTTCTTTCAGCAAAGTACATGGAAATTTCAAAATGGAAATTGTATTCTCATTGCTTTTGACCCAATCCTTGGTTCTGGGGAGGAATGCTCCATCCCCGAGAACACCAAAATTGACCTAAATGGGCAGGGCATTTATTTTTGGGGTCAAGTTATAACCAATTGGCAAGGTCAAATTCCCATTTGGAGAGAGGCCCACACTCTTGGCCTAAATGGCCACATGGCCCTGCACTGGAACAAGATTATAGCAAATATCAAAAACATTCGCATCTGTCACACCGGAACCCGAGACTCAATCACATGGAAGGGAAAGATGAGAACTTATAATATCACTTTTGCTGGTACTTATTTCTCTCTCTCCAGGATACCATCATTACAAGAAGATTTACAATTCCCTTTTTCCTTTTGGAAAATAGGAATTCCAAATAAAATCATCATCTTTTTTGGCTAGGTTCCACAATAAGAATCCCATCTGGGAGAACTTAGAAAAGAGACAATGGCAAGGGTCAGGTATATGCTCTATCTGTAAAAGTGACACTGAAAACAACAATCGTATTTTTCTGTAATGTCAACATATTGTTTAGGTATGGAAGTAACTGTCCAAAAGTTTTGGTTTTTGGTATATATTGCATTCCTCCATCAAGGAATCTCTGATGTGGTGGAGCACTCAGAAATCCTCCTGGAGAGCCATTCCACTACTTTTTTTATGGGCCATTTGGAACTGGCGGAACAAGTATCTTTCTCAGGACTCAAGGGAGAAATTTCATCAGGTCTCTGATCGAATCATATCAAACTTCTATGTTTTCTTTTCACAACCCAATCATCCAAGAAACAACCCACACGTGCATAATAATGCACACTTTATGTACCCGATGGAATTTTTTGGCGGAGCAACACAAAGGGGTTCTTGTGCATGTGGGGTTTGGATTACTATATCAGTTGAACTATCCTACAAGATTTTATGGAATGGAGTCCACGACACCAACAATAAGGCGTAAGTAATTACTCTATGGGGTCTCATGTGGTTCAGCAACTTTCTAAATATCCCACACTTGCACATATACGGGGACTCGAAGACCATTATTGATCAAATTTTGGGTAAACCCTCCATTAACACTCCTATATTACAAGGATGACCGAAGAGAATAGAGCTCCTTTGGCATCTTCATGGAGACTACACAATCCAGCACATAGGCATATCCTAGAACATGGAGGAAGACAATTTATCAAAAAAAGCACTGCTTGGAGTGCCTAGCAACTGGTATTTGGAGATCACTTGGGAGCACAATACATACAACATGGGGGAATTCCTATTTCCGGGTTAAAACCAAACCTCTCTTTTTTCTGAAAAATTTGGATTTGATTTCTCTTTTTCTGTTTGCTACATATATCAATTTTGATTATTGCTTTAAATTATATATGCAATTTTGTTGTACAAAAGGGGATACCCACTGCCCCAGATATGCTAATGTTTTATGCTCCAAGGTTTATATGATCTTGTTTTTGATGATCGGTATATAGTTCCAACATGATAGCTCTCACCTGCTCCTCTTATGAGAGATGGAAAACATGTTTTTCCAATCATCTTTAGAAATGATATCCAATGGTTTCTGTTTTGTACTTATTTACTAGTTTATATAGTATGAAGCTTTTTTCTAACTGAAAAAATAAAAATAAAAATAAAAATAAAAAAATAAAAAAAATAAAAAAGCTAAATCTATACCAATCGTAAGGATATTTTAAAGTTGATGCAGAAGAACCAAATCTTTTCAAAATTCCCCGTGGACCTATGAGTTATGGGCCCATGTATACTTATTTGATGAAGTGAAACTGCGTCAATTACACAAATGCCGGAAATTAAACTAATTAAACCCCTGCTAATTAAACTATCAAACTCGATCTCTTGCGCTGATCCCAAATTAATCAAACCCCAGTTCAAACCTTTAATTTTGTTATTCTGCTAAAATAAAAAAAATCCTTAATTACCCGGCATATCGGCAAACTACACGTCTCCCACGAAACTGAAAGAAATAAAAACCCCCACTCATAACTTTCTCATGTTTGGAATTGAAATTTAATCACGCGATCATTGTCAGATTGTGTCCGTTCACAACAAACGGTTGTGACCGATCTAGAACTCAACTGGATTAAATCAAAGTTCAAAAGATATTGCCTCTGAAAATAAAATTAACTCCTGTGCATTTCTCGACGGGATTACCGTCAGATCAGACCCCTTCAAACATATGGTCCAGATTAGCTAAGCTCTTAACTCAGTTTTATAAATGATCATGTCTGGTTTTGGAATTAACTTCTGCACTTTTTGGTACATGATAGCCATTAGATCTATTGGATCTGTCCAATCAAATGATTCACAATGATCTCACGTTCTCCGCCGGGAAACTCTGTCTTGCACTTACGTGATGTTTCATCCTTGTCCACCTGATTTAGACTGTCGCTATTATGCCTTTGTAGCTTAATCAAATAACAGTCCACTTCCACTCACTGTTAACCAATCTTGGAACTGAAGAGATCTCTCGACACAATTAAGGGTTCACAATAGACTTGCGGCCCGATTCTTCAATCTCATTATACCAAAGAACGCTGATCTTTCAACTAGTAAATCAGTTAAACTCAATTATTTCGAAGGGAGAATAAAAACATCTGGGATTTGAACATTCGTGCGCATAAATTAGAGACATGTAGGAAGATAGTAAATTTTACATTCAATTCCTTTAATAATTCGGAAATCTACATAAATACACATAGAGGCTTTCTTGACAAACTCTACCAAATTTTAATTTATAATCACACTAGAAACTTACACAATTCACAGGCCTCATATGCAATCAGTTGGCCTTCATCATATTCCCCTCACACACACCTCTACTCTCTAACCTCTCGCTCTCTCTCACCTCTCACTCTCTCTCTAACCGTTCATTATTCAAAATATCACAATTTATACAAATACAGATTCATGAACCAATTTAGTTTAAATCCAAAAATCTCTCTCTTTCTCCTAAAGTATCTATTCATCTCCACTCCTTTCTCAAACAAATCCTAAATGAAGCTTTTAAATCCCTCAAATCCTCACTCTTCCTAGGATTACTCAATTGTCTTTAAAATCTCATCATTCACGACATATTATCCACAATTTAAATTTACAACTTAAAATCTCCTCAAACTCAACTAAACTAAATAGAATGATTAATGGAACCCACTCCCTTTAGTAAATGTGAAATAAGGCTCATGGGTCTTATAAGCTTTAACGGATGCTCCTGCATTAGACTCCCCAGGTTGAAATAATTCATCGACTCCTGTTCATGAGTCACCCAACTGCTACTATTGCAAACTTTGTGAGATTTCATCTTCCAATTGGCTGTCTGACCTCTTTCAATTGCAGGTGCATTTACTGCCTTCTCTCTTTCTCCTAGATGCCAAACCTTACATTGTAACTTGCTATCTCTTTCATCATTCTGCTCCTCCATTTTTTCTGCCACTATTGCTTTAGTCTTTCCAGGTTTCCAAATATTATGTCACTGTTGTCCTCTCTCTTTGCTGATGTAGATTTCTCTTGTTAATTTCTCTTCTTTGCGGGCTCTCTTCTTGACTGACTTCTTCATCCACAATTTCTCAATTTTCTCTTTACACTTTGCAACCCTTCTCAAACACATGGACCTTAGTTGAACTCCGTTGTCAACTAATTGTTGTACATTCTCTTTTGCTATAGAAACTATGAAATTTTTGTCCAATTTTACTTCACCTCTTTCATTTACAACCTGTTGGTTGCACTTTAGAGTGTCTCCTTCATTGCTATGAAAGACAATATTTTCCTCTATATAATCAGGTTTACTTATAACTTTTCCAACAAATTAAATCTTCCTTCATATTTAATAATAATGCCATTTACGTATTGACGCCAGGGATACCCCTGCATACACCCATATTATGCATATAAAATGCATCCACACATTTGTCCTAGGTATTTAACTCTCAAAGGAGTCAAATTTTCCACCATCCATGGTTAAAGCCCTATTCATGAGTTCCTTTATATCGGAACTCAATCACCCCTCTTAAACCTTCCATGAGGACATTAATCAACCCTCAAGCCTTCATATAGGACTTTATTAAAGCCTTCCATTAATCCTTCCTATCGGGACTTAAAACCTCTTCACAACCTTTATAAAACCCTTTAACCGCATACATATAACCTTTTCCTTCTTTAAGCATTGGTTACATATATTAACACGTAAATTCTCCCATTGGTTCTTCTTTCCTTTATAAACCTTTTACAAAGGAAATAACCACAAAAATATTCATAAACTTACATTTTTCCGCCTTGGTACGCCCTCCGCAAATATACTGAGGTTTACCTTTATCGCTGATCGCAATCGGGTCTCCTTTGCGGGTATTGTTAACAAAGTATTTATTGCATCTGATATGTGATAATACAATATCGGATTTCAAAAACATTACACCCTCGTTCATAAAGTATCAGCGATTGCGCACTCTTCCAATCCTTTCCACAACACTGTGCCATCCCTTTGCCAATCTTCGATCTCTGATTGGCCTATCGGCGATATCGTGATGTCGCATATCGGCCCTTGATTATTCCACTGTTGCTTCCATTCGCCCTTCTCCCATCTGATCAACAACCGACATATTAATTCTCTGTCATTGATCTACATTTAGTAGATCCAATGGTTCATGATGATTTCGGGCAGCCAACAAGTATGGGTTTAACTGCCCGATAAAGTGGTTTCCTTCACTCCTCCACTGTTATGTGTCCTCTGATTAATGTAGTTAGAACCAAACGGTAGAAATCACTTACGACTTTCCTTCCGCCTGAAATCCATGTAAGGTTATAAACCCACCTTCCTTCATTAATGTTCGCCGATGTGATTTTTCAACATTACCTATAAGATCCAATGTCTGCAGTGTACTAACACTTCACTTCTATACTCTTCCTTTTTACATAGATTTTACGCTAATTGTTCAGTGTTTGCTCTATGGTTTGGGTTTTTCTTCAAGTTATGGTCTTTTGCTATTTCGCTCGCACTCTTCTTGGGCTTGATCTTTGTGAATTCTTCACATCATAGTCTCTACAGTTCTTACTCTGTTCCTCAACAGGATTCAATGATCCATTTATGATTCCTCTGAATCATTCTGGTCCCTCTCTGTGTCCTTCAGAATTCTGCCTGCAACCCCTGTTATAGAACCTAGGAATTCACATGTAATTCATTCACAATTACTCATTTCACACACTGATGCAGTCAAGAATAAACCTATGTATATATAAGTATAAACAAATGATTACATTTGAGACTCTATGTCTCACAGAGGCCTGATCTTCAATATCAGTGGCCTTCCTCTGAGCTCTGCCCGTAGCTTACATTTATATCAAAAAAGGTTTTTGAACTAATTCTAGTTCGATTCCTAAATCTACTGAACTGACTCCTAGACGTCCTCTATCCTCTATGTCCACTTCTAATCTCCATTTAATTCCTAAGAGCTCTCTCTCGTTCCTCGAATCACGGAACTATTTTAAGAGTCCTAATTGACTTTTAACTCTTTTGTCTTTATTAACCACTCATCTTCTCATTTATTTGAGAGCATTTACAAAACATCTAAAATTGTCTTATTAATTCCTATTATATACACTCAAAAGCCTAAATATTACATTAGTTCAACACTTAGGAATCTAACTTCCTTAAAATACATGACCACCTATGTCTACTTAATTACAATGATTTTCTCTTCGGTTGAATGCTCCTGCATCAGACTCCCAAAGTAGAAAATATGCATGATCTCTTGATCATGTGTCCTTTGATCTTTGTCTTCCTGGATCCCATACTTAGTTTTGTAATTTCTCAAATGCTTTGTACCTTTGTTGCTACTGCACTTCTGTTGTCTTTTACTCCATCTTCTTCTCCTTGTCAATCAAGTTCAAACTCTGATTGATCATGCTTCCTGCTACTATCAGTTTCCTCCCTATGGCTTGTTTCATCATCAGCTACCACAATTCTTCAATTTATTTTTCCATCACATCTTTGGGCTAGTCCATTCTATGCCACTTACTTCTTCCTCTTTCTCTTTACTTCAAGTTGTTGTTGTTGTCCACTAATTCTTCAAACCTCTACTAGTTGTGTCCACTTTGTAGCTACTGGTTTAATTTTCCTTCTTCTTTTTCTCTTGTTCCAATTTTTTCTTTGCTTACTATGCTTACTGCCTCCCTTCCATCGTTACCCTATTTCATGATTATTTATGTCTATATTGAATCATGACTTTCTAGCATTCTTTCCGATAATTGAGCATCTCTGTTCCATGGATTAAATTCTTCCACAAAATCTTCTTCTTTCATCTTTATTTGGCTGCTCATCTATGTCAAATTTCCTCTAGCATTTGCAACAAAACATGCACTTATAAAACACTTGTTAAAATAAAAAGCATAAGACTTGTTTGCCTTATCTTCCTTTGGCAACAATTTCGTTTGCTACTGAGTTTCTTTCTCCTCTATCAGCACATCAGTATGTTGTGTTGAATTCTCAAAAGAACTCATGAGACTGTCAACTAGTCTCTCTTCCACATCATCTGCTCTAATGATGTCTTCCTGTTCTTGTCCACTGTAGTGAACTCCTTCCTTTGCACTTTCAATCTGCTGAATTTTCATATCCATCTCTTTTTTCTTATGATTGTCATTTACGACAATATTTTTGTTTTTCTTTTTCAACGATCTCTCTTGAACATCTATTCTTTGTTTTTCCAACTCCCTACTTTGAAAATCTAATTTTATATATAACTCAATAATTTCAATTAGAGTGGATTTTGGAAATTTTACACAATTTTCCATACCTTACCTTGTTATTGACAAATCATCAAATGTCACTTTTCCCTTTGCTAAGTCTTTTGCATAGACTTCTTCTCCGTTAACATCTTTCAATAGATGTCCTTCTTCTTTAGTACATTTTTCCTTGCTATCCCTTTGTAACTCTTCTCCCAGAGTTATCCTTATCTCACAATCTACATTAACATTCTCTTGCATTTTTTCTTATAAATAACATTAACCAAACTCATTTTATTACCTTTTTGAGACAATATTCCTTCATTCTTCATCAAAATAAGATCCTGATTCCTCATCTCCATGACAACTTCTATAGACTCATCCATAGACTTTTTCTTCTATATGCAGTCAAATTCTCCCTCTTCTGAGAAGTTTTCTTTGCCACCTTTTACTTCTAAATCTTCATCTACTCTGAAGATATCTTCAAAAGGTTGCTTCTCTCCTATAATACCTGTCATCATACACAAATTATGAGTTTTAAAAACATAAGACCTTGTGGTCTCATTTGATGCTTCAGTCATCATATCTCCTTGTCGTTCCAAGTTCTCTTTATGACTCAAAATTTTTTCGATGGTCTCCTCTTCAATCTCTTCAAGCCCTTCACTTGGTTGCTTGATATCTTTCCCCAACTGTATATGATACCTATCTATCTCATCTTCTTCCAAAACGAAATTTAGATTCTGCTTGTTTTCTTCCTCCTTTATGGCAATATTAGCAAATTGTCCTTCACATGTTTCACTTGCAAACATACACAAATTGTCACATTTAAAATCATCAGACCTTTTGGTCTCACTTGAAGTTTCAGTCTTCAAGTCTTCATCTTCAGTCAATGTCTCCTCATGCTCTTTTGAACAATCCCAATAGTCCATGAGATCTTCACTTGATCTCCATTCTTTAGCTTCAGTGTAGTCTTCACTTTCTCTCAGAATTTCTCCCTGTTCTAGTTCACAAATGGACTCTTCCATTTCCAACTCAACTTCCTGGAGTTTTACCCTCAGCCACTTTACTTGCATTTGCTATAGCCTTCTCTTCATCTCATGCCATTCCACTGGCTTCTTCCTCAAGACCCATCCTAGTCTCTGACTTTCCTCAAGTATCCTCCCTAATAAATTGAGTTTTTCTTTTAACGTTGCAATCTCTTTGTCAATTTTCTCTTGACTCATCCTCTTGCCATTTGCCTTGGCATCCTCTTTCTTTATCTTTCTTCTTCTGTGGCTTCTCTCTGAACCTCTGTTATGACTATCAGTAGTCATCTTCTTCTCCTCTTTCTTCATGAGATCCTCACTCATCTGCAACAAGCCTCTGCAACAGCTAGTCCTCCTCACTACAATCTTACCTCATTAAGCTCTCCCCAGTCAGTCTTTTGGAAAGCATGGGTCATCTATCTGGAACCTCCTCTTGAGCAACACCTTTACTCTTTCTAGGCTTCTACAATCTCTGACTCTCTCTTGAGAACACTTCAGTCATCCTTTATATGTCTGTCCAACATCTTGTTGGATTCTTCAGGTTCGGTGCCACTTCTCCTTCGGAGTGTTTTTCTTACTCTACCTTCAAGAACACATTTGGTTCTCCTCTCACATCTTCTCTCATTGTTCTTTGCTAAAATAGTTCATCTGCAACCAAAATATTCAATCAAATTAAAGCAAACTTGTCATCTCACCTTCAAGATCTCAACATGATCTTGTTTCACCACCACCTATATCTTGAATGGATTTCCACTGTCTCTTGCATGTGCAAGTTCTACTACACATCACCTCTGTGTACTTATTGCCTATCATATTAGAATCTGATCCTTCCTCTTGCCTGCATAAACACCTTAATACATAACTCTCTTCTCAATTCTTTCAAGAGATGTTCACACAGAACTCCTTTAACTTGCACTAATACTAAATGACGTCAGGGAGACCCCCGCATACACCCACAGTATGCATATAAAATGCATCCACACATTTGTCCTAGGTATTTAACTCTCAAAGGAGTAAAATTTTCCACCTCCCATGGTTAAGGCCCTATTCATTAGTTCCTTTATATCGGAACTCAATCACCCTTCTTAAACCTTCCATCGGGACATTAATCAACCCTCGAGCCTTCATATAAGAATTTATTAAAGCCTTTCATTAATCCTTCCTAACGGGACTTAAAACCTCTTCACAACCTTTATAAAACCGTTTAACCGCATATATATAACCTTTTCCTTCTTTAACCATTGGTTACATATATTAACACGTAAATTCTCCCATCAGCGCTTCTTTCCTTTATAAACCTTTTACAAAGGAGATAACCACAAAAACATTCATAAACGTACCTTTTCCCACCTTACTACAGCCTCCGCACATATACCGAGGTTTACCTTTATCGCTTATCGCAATTGGGTCTCCTTCACGGTTTTTGCTAACAAAGTCTTTATCGCATCCGATATGCAATAATACGATATCAGATTTCAAAAACATTACACCCTCGTTCATAAAGTATCGATGATTCCACACTCTTCCAGTCCTTTCCACATCACTGTGACATCCCTTCACCGATCTCCAATCTCCAATCGGCCTATCGGCGATATCGCGATGTTGCATATCGGCCCTTCATTATTACAATGTCGCTTCCATTCACCCTTCTCTGATCCGATCAACAACTTGCATATTAATCCTCCGTTGTTGATCTACATTTAGTAGATGCAACGGTCCATCATGATTTTGGGTAGCCAACAAGTATGGGGTTTAACCACCTGATAAAGTGGTTTCCCTTCACTCCTCCACTGTTATGTGTCCTCTGATTAGTGGAATCGGAGCCAAACAGTAAAACCCGCTTACGACTTTCCTTCTGCCTAAAATCCACTTCAGGTTATAAACCTGCCTTCATTCATTAATGTTCATCGATGCCATATTTCAACGTTACCCATAAGATCCAATGGCTGTTGTGTACTAACACTTCACCTCTCTGCTCTTCCTTCTTACTTATATTTTAAGCTGATTCTTCAGTGTTTTCTCTGTGGTTCGGGTTTTTCTTCAGGATCTAGTCTTCTGCTATTTCACTCGCACTCTTCCTGGGCTTGATCTTTGTGAATTATTCACATCGCAGTCTCTATAGAGCTTACTCTATTCCTCAAGAGGATTCAATGACCCATCTATGATTCCTCTGAATCATTCTGCTCCCTCTCGGTGTCCTTCAGAATTCTGCCTGCAACCCCTATTACAGAACCTACGAAGTCACATGTAATTGATTCACAATTACTGATTTCACACACTGACGATGTCGGGAATAAACCTTTGTATATATATAAGTATAAACAAATGATTACAATCGAGACTCTGTGTCTCGCACAGGCCTGATCTTCAATATCAGTGGCCTCCCTCTGAGCTTTACTCGTAGCCTACATTTATATCAAAAAGGTTCTTTTAACTAATTCTGGTTCGATTCCTAAATCTACTGAACTGACCCCTACATGTCCTCTATCCTCTATGTCCACTTCTAATCTCCATTTAATTCCTAAGAGCTCTCTCTCGTTCCTCGAATCATGGGACTATTTTAAGAGTCCTAATTGACTTTTAACTCTTTTTTCTTTATTAACCACTCATGTTCTCATCTATTTGAGAGAATTTACAAAACATCTCACATTGTCTTATTAATTCCTATTTTATGCACTCAAAAGCCTAAATATTACATTAATTCAAAACTTAGGAATCCAACTTCCTTAAAATACATGACCCCCTATGTATAATTAATTACAATGATTATCTCTTGGGTTGAATGCTCATGCATCATTATAAAACAGAATTTCCATCACAATTTCCAAATTTAAAATTACTATGTTTTCCATTCTCCACAGATAATTCTGTCATCATGTCTTTATGCTGATTTTCTATCAAATTTGTGAAACGGTCAGCAAATTATATTTCAGCACTTTTCTCTGCATTACAAAGTGTTCCTTATTCTGATATAAGACTATCATTCCACAATTCAATAGATACAATTTATTTTAGCATATCATTATTTTAGGGCCTAAATCTACCTCACGCTGAGAAAGGTACGATCTAGGGTAACACCAAACTATGCTTAACCTGGTAGCTAGCCCTACCAGGATGAGAGAGGGCTCTCTCCTTGTCAATCTCAGAAAAATATGATCAATGAGGCTTGAGATGACTGATGTAAGGACTAATTTTAGGCTAGGTATATGTTCATAAGAGTTTGATTGAATTTGATGATGTTTTGTTCACTCAAATGTGAAAGCCAGATTTGGTTTCGGGGAATGAGGCTCAGTTTTGCAGAGATATCTATGGGGCGAGGTAGGAAAATGGTTTGGTACTTCAAATTTAGTGAGATGGATTGATTTTAGACTGGTGAGGAGTTGAAGAGGGCATGAAAGTCTCAGGGATCCTCTTTAAATAGCTGAAAACATAAATAACTAAACAAAACCCTAGGTAGAGCACTGCAAATCAATGAATTCTACCTTTATCCTTGTTTCATTTAGTTAATATGAATAGAGAGAGATAATGGCATACATAAAAAACATGTAAACTTGCAATTACAGAAGGAAACACAATATCAAATCAAGTTGCCACAAGAATGCCATAAAGTGTTGCAAACCCTGCTCTATTACTTTGCCAAACTGCTAAAATGAGTGTACAATAAAGCTCCAAATCTTTCCCAGAAGTCCAACCTTCTGCCAAATTCCAAACCCTACACTATGAAATTCATAAAATATATACATTTCTCATCCTTTTACTAAGGGAATTGAGCTCAACCATTTTCTTCAAAATAGAATTAGTTACATTAAACTTCGGCCGAATTTCTGAAAATAGGTGTTGATGATGAACTCGTATCTCCTAAACCATATCACCTGTTACAAAACAAAAAGGCATTCTTGTATATAAGGTCATTTTGGAGAAAAACCTCTCTCAAATTTGTGAAATTCATTTCCAGTTGCTCGCAATCTGTTCCACAAAATCATCTCTAAATCAGAAAATCATTAAAAATTTAAATATGTTAAAATGAGTTGTAAAGATCTAGTCACATATGCCAATTCATGACACCTGTGAATAAACTGAAAGAGGTTTTTTTTATGTGGCTTCTGGTTAACAAACACCTACTTGGGTTGTTCAAAATTACTTTCCATCTGTTGTAAAATGGCCCCGCACTAAAATGACTAAAATAGTAAAAAATATGAAAAAATTGGTTTCTTTAATGTAGGCTCCAAATATCACTGTATATCTCCCACATAGTAGCACATGTGCATAAATTGAAGGATATTTTTGTTATTTGGTATGTGGTGAACAAAAACCTTTCACTTTTGAAAAATTCCTTACCATTATTTCAGAAACTGATTTTGTACTAAACTTGTCATTATGTGCAACAACTGACCTCAAAACATGCATAACCAAGAATCACTCATCCATTTCGATCATATCTTATAATCCGAGAGCTAATTAAGGGAGTGTGATATACCGTTGGAAATATGTTTCCGAGCTTCTTCTGATGGAAACACCTGTGACATGTTTTGTGCTAAACATCATGTGCTAAACATCTAACAAAACTAGACATAGTAAGAGCTCGTGTTGATCCCTAGTGATAGGCTATGAAGACTAGAACTAACACATTATGAAGTATCCTTTCATCTTCTGTACTTACACCATTGCAATAAAATGATGTTGTTTCATCTTGATATATAACAAAAAAAAAAAACTTTGTTTTTCTAAAGATTCTTCATGGTTTACAGACTCATAGAAATAATCAATTTCAGAATCACAGATTTCCTAAGCTTCTATATCTGTCAACATCATCATACATTCTTTCACATTTTCCATAATAATTCTATCTTGATTCTCTACTGAATATGCTTCATTCTGGTTACAAACTCTCATTTTCTTTTCTTCAACTTCTGGAATTATGACAAATTCCTTGTCAATTCCGTTATTCTCAAAGTTATTAAATACATGCTCAAAATACTTTTCTAATCCTGTCATTTCTTCCAGTAATCTAACTTCTTCATCAACATGCATAAGCACATTGTCCAATTGTTGTTCATTACCTGTCAAACCTGAAAACATACACAACATATTAGTTTGAAAAATACAAGGCTCTTCATTTGAAGCCTTAGTGATCAGATCTTCATGCTTCTCTGAACTATCTTGATAGTTCACTATGTTATTGAGAATTTCTTCCAAAACATCTCTAATTTCGTTTTCATCAAAGAATACTTTTTGGATTGTAGCTTCTTGAATATGCTTGGAAAATTCATCATAGGTTTGTAGAATTCCTTTCTGCTCTACACAACTCTCTCAATCACTTACTTTATCCAAGTAAGACAATAGTGTCTTTCTCTCTTCTATAATAAGACTTTGATCCTTCAAAGTTTCCCCTGACTTAACTTTTTGAGCTAAGTTCTCTGTGTCAACTTTTCTTCTCTTCACTTCACAAATCTGTAATGGATTTGTTTCCTTTTTCTATCCATTTTCCATTGGGTTTCTATCCATGTTAATATTCCTTCAAACATGATCCAATATTTTTTTAATAAGTGAATACACAACCATTCACTTATACCTTTCAATTTTCTCCACGAATTGAAGTCTTGAAATTCTTTATGAATATCCTTTTGTGTTTTTCCTGTCTCTGCCTCTTTCACTCTTTCATGCACAGGATCAAATTCATGAGGTTTCATTGCTGCAAATTTACATTGACAAAAATAATTAATTCCAAAAATATGAGACTCCCTTGTTTGTAAATATGCTACTAGTACCTTTCTCTAATGCTGGTATGTATAGATAATTTCTTCATCATTGTCTCCTTCCCTAAGGAGAGGTCCTTTCTCTGGTTCACAAGTGGATCATATTCTTTGACTCTCAACTGTTCAGAGTATTAATTTCTCAGCAAATAATTCCCTGACAGGCCACTTAACTCTTTTTCGCACATAAAATCCTTGTTTCCAACCTTCTCTGATTCTTTTTTGTATTTGCTTCTCCAAATGACTGAGTTCTGTCTTTACCTCAACCACCTCTATATCAATTCCTTCCTTACTCATTCCTTTGGGTCGAACTGCTTTAGCACTCTTTTCTTTGTCTGTGACTTTCCTTTGTACCCCTGTTATGACTAACAACATTCAAATTCATTGTTTCCTTTGGTCAACTTTCCTTGTTCACTTGTGAGATGCAACTACTCCTTCTCTTTTCTGTAACAAGTCTATTAGCTATTACCCATACCAATTCATCATTTTGGTATCCTTTCTTTTCTAGGTTCTCTGCACTAGAACCCTTTCTTCTCCTTAACCACTCCGGCTTAGCCTCCAAAGATATTGGCAGTTGTATCTTCAATTGCTCACTTCCCTTTACCTTCAGTAATTTCATTTTATTGTTGGATACTACCACCTTTTATTCGTCTAAGAGTTCTCCTTGCTTCATCTTCTTTAACATAGCTCATGTGCTATGATGATGCTATAGCTCATTCTATCTTTTAGCAATTTTACTACTTTTGTTGGCCTACAAAATCTTACCTCAAGATTCATCAAGTATCCTTCCAAACCTGCCAATTTTTTTAAAGATATCTTAAAACTAATTCCCATATTACTTTTCATAACGAACACTTTAGCTTTCAAGATCAATTAAGATTCTATATTAACTTAAACAATATTTATAAAATTCATGACAGACACTACAAATTCCTTTTGACAGTGTTTTTGTAAGCAAATAGTGTCTTGTTTCTACAAATTTCAAATTTCAATCCTTGCAGTGGCTCTTCTTTCAAATCTATCAAATCCAGTCTTCAGTCTAACTGTTCCTTCAACCATAAATACCATTGTCTTTAACAATACTTAAACAATCTTCATTCATTTTTCAATTTTCCACAAAATTCTTCAAATAAGTTAAATGACTTCAGTGCCTCAGCAAACCACTCTTCTATTTGACTTTAAATTCAAAACCAATAATTCAATCAACTTACATTTAAACATTACTAAGCAATGACTTCAAATATGGAAATTCCAACTACCTGTAAGGAAAACATCTTCACCTCTGAAATTTCACTCCCTTGTTTTTCTTCGGACATTCAAAGCAAGTTTCTATAAAATCATCAAAATAAATATTCTTACCATACCTTCACCAGAGGATTCACTATTTCCCTATTCTGATCTCAAAATCCATTGTGCTCTGAGTTTTCTTTAGTTGTTCTAACATGTTGGTATCTCAAATGTCTTTATGATCATTCCAAAGAATTTTCCCCACTCTGATACCACTTTGATGAAGAAGAACGACATATTTTCAACATTCGAAGTGGACCTACGAGTTATAGGCCCACATATACTTATTTGATGAAGTGAAACTGCGCTGGTTACACAAATGTTGGAAATTAGCCTAATTAAACCCCTGCTTAATTAAAGTATCAAATTAGATATCTTGCATAGATCCAGAATCAATTAAACCCCAGGTCAAACCTTCAATTTAGTTATTCTGCGAAAATAACAGAATTAATTAATTACCCGGTATATGGCCAAAATACACATTTACCACGGAACCGAAAGAAATAAAAACCCCGACTCATAACTTTCTCGGGTCTGGAATTGAAATTAAATCACATGTACCTTTACCACGTGATCACCATCCGATCACGTCCCTTCACAACAAATTGTTTAGACCAATCTAGAACTCAATTGGGTTAAATCATAGTTCATAAAATATCACGTCGGAAAATAAAATTAAATCCCGTGCATTTTTCGACACGATTACCATCGGAGCAGACCCCTTCAAACAGATAGTCCAAATTAACTGAGCTATTAACTCAGTTTTATAAACGATCACATTTGGCTTTGGAATTAACCTCTATGCTTTTTGGTACGTGATAGCCATTAGATCTATTGGATCCATCCAATCGGATGATTCACAACAATGTCACGTTCTTCGTCGGGAAACTCTGTCTTGCACTTACGTGATGTTTCTTCCTTTTCCACCCGAGTTAGACTGCAGCTATTATCCCTTTGCAACTTAATCGAATAAAATTCCACTTCGACTCACTATTAACTGATGCTAGAATTCAAGAGATCTCCTGATACAGTTAAGGGTTCACAATAGACTTGTGATCTGATTCTTCAATCTCATTATACCAAAGAAAATCAAGTTTTCAACCTGTAAATCAAAACTTCAACTATCTCAAAGGGAGAATAAAAACATCTGGGATTTGACCATTCATTTGCATAAATTAGAGAGGTGTAGGAAGATACTAAATTTTACGTTCAATTCCTCCCATAATTTGGAAATATATAAAAATACACGTATATGCTTTCTTGACAAACTCTGCCAAATTTTAACTTATAATCACAACAAAAACTTACACAATTCATAGGTCCGATATGTAATCAATTGGCCTTCATCATATCCGTCTCACACAAACCTCTACTCTCTAACCTCTCGCTCTCTCTCACCTTTCTCGGTCTAACCTTTAATTATTCAAAAGATCACAATTTATACAAATATAGATTCATGAACCAATTTAGTTAAGATCCAACAATCTCTCACTTTCTCCTAAAATATCTCTTCAGCTCCACTCTTTTCTCAATCAAATCCTAAATTAATCTTTTAAATCCTTCAAATCCTTACTCTTCCTAGGATTACTCAACTGTCTCTAAAATCTCTACATTCACGACATATTCTCCACAATTTAAATTTACAACTTAAAATCTCCTCAAAATCAACTAAACTTAGGAAAATAAATAAAATGACTAAGGGAACCCACTCCCTTTAGTAAATGTGAAATAAGACTCATGGGTCTTATAAGCTTTGATGGATGCTCCTGCATTAAAAGTGATAGTGTACTTAGTTTCATAGGTTAATTTTAGTAGTTGAGTTTTTTGGGCTTAAGTGTGAACGACATTTTATAAGTTGGATCTCCAAGTTGGTTGTCCTTGATTACTCCTTAGCTCTATTTACCTGCCATCAAAGCTATCAAGGAAAACAACAATTCATGATAAAGAAGTTTACACTATGGATAATTCTCTATAATAGGAAGGTTAGCAAGGATTTTCAGTAGCTTTTTTTGGATATGAAAAGATGCAAAGTATATCATTAGTAGATTTTAGGAAATAGCCCAAGAATATTACTACGACGCGTATCATGAAGGGGATCTCGGGGATCTTGGACTTCAATATGGGCATTTCCCCATTCACGGGAACCAATGGAACAACGACGAGGTTTCCCATATGGTTAAATATAAGATCACATGCTTTAGAATGTGATGTCAAAACAACATAGACATCTTTACTTTATTTTGTGTAATTCCAACTGTTCACCTGGTTTCATGGTCAACATGTGTTGTTGGACAAGACATTTTTATTTCCTTTTGTCTAATTCGAACTGGTCACTTGGTTTTTAGTCAAGGCGTGTGGTTGGATTTTTTGGCATAAAATTCTATATTATATGTAATGAACATGTTTAATCGACGATTATTGAAATAAAAACTAGAAAGCTTTAGGTTCCACCTTTTGGTCACGATAGATGAGAGAAGCCGCACATGCACGTTGTTCATTCGCAAGTACGAATGTGAATGAAAATTTTATACCTCACACAAAATAGGGTTTCTTGTACCAGAGATGATGTTGTGTTATTATTCATACAAACAGCACCAAATATTTGGAAGAAACTTTCGTAAGTGTATCCTCACCTCGGAACATTTTGTAGAAATCCACCTATAGTGTAAGAAATCATATTCTAAGAACCATAAATAAATAATTTTGTTTGTTTAAGAAGAAAGGGCTTGGTACAAGGAAGGAGTTACTCCTCTTCGTGAGTATCTCCTTCTAATATTCTTTTTTGATATGGTCAAAATGAATGGAATTAGTCTATGGTATTTACCGTAGTATCTGTCCTTGGTATTTTCGAGAGAAATAAAAAAATAAGGCTTCTAGAGAATCCATCAAACCTATAAAAGGGGATAGGAGCTAGGCATTGGATCATTATAAGTTATCTATCATATTGTGTTTTCTTCATAACTTGGTGTGTCCACTTCCAGTTTTGATCACGGGACACAAACCCATGGTGAATTTATCTAGTGGATCCATCAAGGGTCCACAATTGAGCTTCAATGTCTTAGATTAGTCTTTTAAGTCGTCCATGTCATTTGTAGAAGCTCCAGTTTTATTGTATGGGCATGTATTTTTCTTTCAGCTAATAATATAAATAAAAGGGCTGCATTTTTAGATCTTTTTTGCATTATTGTCCTTGATTAAAATTTGTTTTAAAACGAAACATTAAAATATTCTAGATCTATTGAAATTTTTATTGTTTGGAATCTTATAGTGGTAACAGAGTTGTGCATCCTGCAAACCTAAATGATATATAGAAGAATCTTCGATAGGGTCTCTTCTCCCCTAGCCATCATTTCCATCTTAAGTAATTTGATATCATCCTAATTGGCTTCATTTTTATTTTGTTCTTTAGCGGTCCAGTTCTATATCAGAAGATGATTTCTTAAAATAAAAAATATTTATGTGGTATCAAGGATTTTTCTTATCTAATATATCTGCAGGTGCCAAATAGGTTGATTGGGTCCAAGGAAGGCATAGCCTCTACTGCGACAAATCATAGGAGCCGAAATGGTAGATCCCTCATGCCACCATTCAAAAATTAAATATGTGTTTGGGATCAAGTGTGATCCACAGCCTGGACAAAGGTTCAAAGCCAAATGTTTAATAGGAACCATCAGGAGCGGATTTTGCAAAGTCTGCAAAATCATTGTTTTAAGTCCGCTCAAATTCATCATGAGGATTGTGAAGTCAACAAACAGGAGATTCGAGCTATGGGGACTAGCGTGCATGAATTGAAGGGTTGATAACCCAATCATGTTGTATTTCTAAGGTTGTGGAGCATCGCACAGGTACTAAAGGACGCACAGTCTCCATGAAATTTTGGAACTAATCTTTAGTCTCCTAGGTTGATGTTATCTACAGGATATGGACGAATGCTTTAGTTTGGTGCCAAATAAATACATTTAAGGGAGGTTGCCTTGTATTCTTCTCTCTTAGATGAAAATTAAAACTATTGTGGAGATCAATCTTATCAGTTGAGGCCATATTTTTTGCTCCAAATAGATCAAGTGTTTAGATGTCAAAGGGTGGTTTGATGAGCTTATGTGCCATGAGTTTCCTAGAGGCTGAATCATATATAGAGAATAGGCCAATTTATTTTAAGTTCGAGCAATGAATTTATGAGGGAGGTTGATGCTTGTCTAATTTGATATTTTTCGCTAGATTTAATATCTCGTTGGCCATATTATTGCAAGTAGACTTGTTGCAGAGGTGGCTCAAATCATCTCCCATCTATGTTTAAGAAGGGAAGGTCGAGCCATTGAAGACTAAAACTACATTCTTGGAAGGGGTCAAGTGGTATTGTGGCCCTCGGTTTATCGCAGGATCCACAGTTACAACGTAAAACATAGAGTCGTAGAGGAACTTGGGAGGCCATGAAGTTACACTCGTTCTGCATAGATTGGGAGGCTATGAGGCTAGAGACACCTCCTCAAAGAAGACTCAGGCCTTAAGGCGTCACCCTATAATAGAAATAAAGGGTCTCTTCCAACATACATCGGCTAGCTCCACCTATTGAATGTGTAGAGAGTAGTTATTGTAGTGAGACCATAAAGGTTGTTCTGGCAGGTTGCAGGAGGTAGAACGACGTTATCCACCACAGATCATCATCTTCTGTCACCAACTCTAAAAATATCTCCAACCTGCACAACTCATATTTTTCTGCGAACTCATATTTTTCTTTGGTATGGGATAAGATGGATCGTCTTGAAGATATTTTAGAGAAATTATTGATGATCTAGTGAGAATATATGGTCTTTCACACACAAAAACTTTCTTGGAAAAAAATAATGGTCAAAGCAAGAGACCATATTCCAAAGGAGTTCATCTTATTTTGCAGCAGGAGCACCCATTGGAAGCGAATGAAGGACATGGAATAGGGACTAAACTCTTCTCACTTGGATCTGAATTGGAGCAAACAAATTTATCCATAGACCTTCGTGAGTTGGAGGAACTAGACACATGTTTGTCCAAGGTGGGGAAACCAAAATGGAAGAAACTAAGTTGGGCTCTTAATCCATCCATGCTTGCAATCATGCAACCCAAACTTTGGGAACATCCTTGTGAAAGAGGTTAGGCTCACAATTGCTTCTTGTTTGAGGAGGGTCATACCTCTAACATCACCATTACTGCCCTACAATAATGATCTCATGAGAGATATACTACAGCTAATAGTAAGATAGTAAAATCCCCTCACGTTTTGAATAACATCATGCTTCCTACCTTTCAGAAGTGGTGGAGAATTTTAAACCTCATGGAAAAGTTTAGCTTCATACCTCTATGCTGAATTTGGAATGCAACGACTTCATCTTTCATTTACTACAAAGATTTTACACTGACATTACATCAATGCTTCCACACTGTGGCAAAACAAGCATCCAAAATATTGTGTCACTATTCTTAGCAGGAGATGTTGACATTTGCAAGATACTAAGATCTAAAGTGTTGACCATTTGGTGGAAGGAGCCAAAGGTATCATGAGTTTCCTATGATCTATTTGAGAAGTTAGTCATGCCAAAAACAAAAAATTTCTCAGAAGGGTGCTTACTAGGAAGGAGTTGAGAAGGATTGATCAAGGAAGCAAGAACAAAAGTTGCAACAAGAATGAACTAAGGAGGAGAGAATTAAGGCTGGTGTGGGCTTCTGTTGGATGTTGTATGTGATGGCATGTGTTGAATCTTGTACATGATGGGAGTAGGAAGAGAAACAAGGAATATGGGCAGTGTAATGGGCGAGCATGCTCTGTCAGCATTCCCCACTCTCTTGCGTTGAAAAACTGAAGGATGTAAGTTTGAAAGAATAGTGCCATGTGTTAAAATATGATTTCATGGAGGATGATGAAAATGAGGGTTGGGATTGGCTGAGATGAATAGTCTTTACCGTGTTTGCCTAACTAATTCCATAGAGAAAATGTTTTCTGCATAATTAATAAAATAATATTAATTCCTTCATTTACGAGCTCGAGTGTCAAACTCGTGTTGACATTTAATGCCAACCCTCGCGGAACCTGTGATGTGATGATCTCCACTTCATGCCTCGCCAAAATACCAAGGAATGAGGTTACCACTCTTGGCATTAAATCCGTACATTCGTGCCATCCTACATTCATCCATTTCATGGATTTCAATTGCTAAAGAAATAAATGGTTTATTATTATTTTTATCTATGCTTTGAATTGCTCTGCACGTAGAGACATTCTGCAAAATTTACATACTTACATCACAGTACACTACAAACAACCCCAACAAATCAAAGTAGTTATAGACATACAATGTATTTGAAAGGTGTTATTATCAAGTAGTTCTATTTGTTTTTCAATATTTTTAATGAGAAGAAACAATTTTGATTTTTTTTGTTTAATAGGGAGTAATTATAATTTCAAGAGAAAAAAAAGGAAGTAACATATTTGGGGAGAAATGTAGAAGGACTTCACTTCATTCCTATTATTTAATGTATTCTATGTTTTTTAAAGAATTAAAAGATGTAATAACAAAACTTTATTATAATATACTTATAAATAACTCAAAGTATGTAATTACTCTGAAGTAGCAGAAGTTACATATTTACATACTTTCATTGGTCCTGTCTTGCATTCATCGATTTCATGGATTTTGATCGGTAAAGAAAATAAATGTTTTATTATTTTTTTTACCTATGCTTTTAGCTTGTTGTGCCCTCAAAGGCATTTTGCAAAACCATGGAATTCATGGAGATAATAGTATGGGTACATCCCCTTCTCTTAATCAGAAAAGAATGAAGTAATGTATATCTTAATAGGTATTCAAATTTCAGCCTCCAATTCACTTTCTGCTAAGTCGTATTTTGTTTGGTCCATTAAGAAGTCTTCCAACACTAGCCTTCTAGCTCCATTAAGAAGTTTGCACATAGGGTCTTATGGATCTCTGTAAGGACAACTTCAAATTTTTCTCTTCTATATTGATTTTAGCTATGATGATCCATAAAATGTTGTGGATATTCCATTGGAAAGATCGTCACAACAGATCTAATAATATTATATTACAACTCTAAAAAATATACACTCTTACAGTTGATTAAACTTAAAGATCCATGGATTTAACTATAATTAGTGCATGCATGTGAATATAAATTATGAAAAAAAAGTAGAGAATGGAAAATAATCTCACATACAT
The DNA here is from genome assembly GCA_000404065.3 of Pinus taeda. NCBI lineage: Eukaryota > Viridiplantae > Streptophyta > Pinopsida > Pinales > Pinaceae > Pinus > Pinus taeda. The sequence goes on along the minus strand of APFE031562807.1, from coordinate 105,755 downwards.
ATAAGATAGAAGATATTATCTTTGGAAATCCTTTCAAGAGAAAACCTAGCTAGAAGGTGAGGTTGCTTCACTCCCATACCTTGTCTTGAAATATGGATGCAGGTACAAAGAAGTAATGTTTGTGGCCTATGGGCTGCTACATTTCACAGATCCTCTTTGTGTTCTCTACCTCCTATCTGTCTTCGCTATCTTTGCTCAGCTATGGAACAAAATTCTCTTGAAAGACCAGAATGCCTCTTCCTCCATGTGGCCTGTTATAACATAACCTGATAGCCTAGTAGTGGTTAAGTTTGACTACATCAACTCTTAACTAGAGCTACAAAATAAACTCTTCTAGAGTATTTGACATCACAAGCACGCGGATAGCCTATTTGGTATGAATAATGGGGGTTGACATGGCATCCTCCCAAACTATAGGTGTGAAAAGAGGAAGGTCCACTTCTAAGTGGCATAACTTTTACATAAGGACTCTGATTGGAGTTTCTTCCACTATTGGAAAGGTATATATGTGTATAATATCATGGAAAAGTGGGGGGCCACAGTGGTAAATTTTTATCCCCAAAAAACGTTGTTTGATGCCTCAAAATTCTCTTGAAAGGTTGCATACCCCATTTCACCAAACTTGGTCCCAACGGTAAAAACGGTCCTGTGAGCTTATTCGTCCACATTTTCCATTCCAAATGCATTAAGATGGATGAAAAACAATAAAATTATCCAATTTGGATGATCCAATACCATGTAGAAATTTCTACAAATCTAGCTCTCATACCATGTAAAAATTTCTACGAATCTCGTTCTGATACTATGTAGAAATTCCTTGTAGATTCAAACTGTAGATTGTAATATGCTAAAAGAAACGACTTGAATATACCATTCTCATCAGTAGAAACAATAAATTGTTCGAAAAATCATGAAGGATACAAGATAAAGAATTCAATCACACATAACGCAATGATTTTCTAGGGAAATCCACATCTAACAACCACTGCTATTTGTGTATTGCATTAGTCAAAGAATCAAGATGAATACAATATGCACTGCTCAACATGCACAAATATTTTCTTTCCTCTGCCTGACTGACTGCCTTTGGTGAATACTTATCCAAATTCATAGCCTTCCAAAATCCTACTTCCTTGCATTGTTCCCTTAGGAATTATCCTCTATTTAATTAGGAAATTCTTGAATTATGAATTATGCAATCCTCATAGGCCTTCCTCAAGAAGAACCCCACTAAACTTCAAGCAACACCCCACTGAACATCAAGAAACACCTACTAAAATTCAAGTAGAACCCCACTACTATAGACATCACCCCACTACCACAGGTAACACCCCACTACTATAGGTTGTGCCCCACTACTGGACCTCCCACTAATTCCTCCATCAATTGGAACTATTTTAACTAATTTTAACTTAGTTAGACTGAATTAAATAATTACAACTGAAAATAAACTCAACAAGTTCTCTTAATTGTAGGATACACTCTACATTACTCTAGTTAGACCCTCAACTCGAATTAACTGAGCTAACTTAGTCAAATTAACTTATTTAACTATTACAATTTGTCATGAGATTTGGAGTTACAATTTTATTCCCAATTTAATTAAAGTAAAAACTAAATTGGGATTTTTTCTTCATGCTACTTTTCACATTTCTTGTTGCAATTTTCAACAAGTTTCAATTGGTTATCAAATATGATGATGAATATGAGAAACAGTCATGTCCAAAGTGGGAGCATTTTCCAGCAAATGAAGTAGCAGTGGAGCTTCTATAATCAGTCTCTAAGTGGGAGATTATTGGGTGTGGAGCCTGATTACCTTCATGATTCAGAGCTCTTGTTTCAACTAGGTGTATATCCCAGGAGGACTGTACACCCCTCCATGTAGTAGAGACATGCCCCCCCCACAGGGCTACGTGGGGGACCATCCCCCTCGAATGGGGGGTCCAAGGGATAGCCAACCCTTTCTGGGGATTCTGATGCAATGCAGCTGAAGATAAAAATAAATGTAAAATTTCCCTGTAAAATATTGTAATTTCATAGTCAATCTACTTCGTTCATTAGGTGAATGATCTAATGATAAAACTTATGTTAATTTAGGGTTTTTTGGCTAGAACGCAACCCTTGTTTATATGACGAAATTGCATTGGAGTTGTGTTTCATTATTCTAAGAGAGAGAGAGAGAGAGAGAGAGAGGAGGAGGAGGTTGCGTGAGAGGGAAGGGGAAATTATAGTGGATCTATTGTATTTTGTATCTCTTTGTTTTGTTGGATAATATAAAAGGAAGGACTGGTTGTTTCTCCATGGACGCAGACCAAATTAGGTGAACCACATATATTTGTGTCTGTCTTGTTGTATGCATTTTTGTATTTGTCTTTTTACAATATTTCGTGTCTTTCATTTCTTCGTTAATTAATTTCTAACATTAATAATGTACGAAGTAAGCCTCGGGATCCTCCCATCATCCATGTGATTGGAAAACTATCCAATTTAATCCTAGGGAGACAAATTCCTATGAAACATGAAGACCCTAGAAATATTGTAGTTACTGTACAAATTAAAGGTATCAATTTTCCAAATACTTCAGTAGACCTAGGAGCCACTATAAACATTATGAAACTAAAATCACATTCTTTTATTAGAATACATGAGCTAAGATTGAGTCCCATAATGTTGGAGCTAGATGATAGATTTGTAGTCAAACCAAAAGGAATCCTCTAGGATATAATTGTCTCAGTGGATTCTTGGGAGTATCCCGCTAATTTTCCTTTCCTTAATCTCAAATATAAACTAGAAGGACATCCTCTTATAATGGGTAGGCGTTTGATTTCCACTATCGATGCATATATCAAGTATTAAACTAGGAATATGAAATTTTTTCATGGAACAACCATGAAGAGCCTTACAATTTAGCCTTTTTCTAAACCCATCATGGAACTAGGCAACCGAACATGGTTCTCCCACAGTTATGAGGAAATAAGGTTGTGTCCTATCCTTAGTATTGAAAAATAACTTACCTTCAAACAACAAATAGAAGGTGATATTATTATTAGCTTTTTTACCCAATGATCCGGAGTCAATCTACCAACTATTAGAGTTTGTGTTGGATAATGAAGCTCAGGGAAATCCCATGGAGTCCACTAGCAATTACAACGCTACAATAGTATTCAATAACAACATTCTAGTTGAAATGGAACTAGGAAATTATTATATATTAATGCTAATCTCACGAGTTTCCAACATGACCGGTTGTTGCAAGTCCTCAAGAATCATAAACAAGCTTTCGCTTGGGATTATATGAATATGAAAGATATTGATATTGGATTATGCACACATCATCTCTATATAGATAAATATGCTTACCCCATTCGTCAAACTCAATGAAGGCTAAACCGACACCTTAAGGACATAGTGAAACAAGAAATTAAGAAATTGCTTGATGTTAATTTCATATATCTTATGCCATATAGCTAATGGGTTTCACCATTAGTTTTCACCCCCAAAAATAATGGGAAGTGGCATATTTGTGTCGATTATCGAGAATTAAAAAAGATACACAAAAATACCACTTTCTTCTCCCATTCATAGACCAAGTTCTTGATACCCTTGTTGGGAAGAAATAGCTTTCTCCTCTATACGAGTTCAAAATATATAATAAAATTGATATTGCTTTTGAAGATCAAGATAAAACCATATCTACTTGCCTATGGGGAACATTTGCATATTGAGTTCTCCTAATTATTCTATACAACGCACCCACAACCTTTCAAAAACAGTTCTGAGCATATTCTCTAAGTTAATTAGGGACAACCTTGAAGTCTACAGGGGCGACTTAATACCTTATGGTGATAAATTTGTAGTGTCTTTGGATAATCTAGAAAAAGTTCGCATAGGATGTATAACATCAAGGTTGTGCGTCAGCCATGAAAAATTCTACATGTTCATGACAGAAGGTGTATTCTTGGGACACTTTATTTGTGAAGACCCTTAAAATACCAATAATTTGTTTTTTTTTTTCTTTTTAAATATAATTTTTGGTCAAACTATCCAAAATCAATTTTTACCTACCCCTATATGCCAAGATCTAATAAGCGGAATTCAAGCTTCATGGATGCACTTGAAACTGTGCATTAAATAGGTTATGTTGGAATCTCATCTATGTTTTCTATTTTGGTATGTTCCAAAAGCTTAAAATTGGACCATATTAAATGGAAATTGCATTGATCATCTTGTCCAACTTTTAGATATTGGGTCATAAAATTTTAGGAAATATCATCATAGGAATTCGATATTTTTGGATGCTCCTAAAGTCATGCATCAAACAGGTCATGTTGTAATTTACACAAGAACTTTTCATGTACAATGTTCTAGAGGATGAAACTTGGACCATAGTGAGGGGAACTCCCACTAATCATCTACTTCAATTTTCAAAACATTGATTTCTATAATTTAGGATATAGTCCTTGATGAATTTTCTATATTAGATTGAATGCAAATGTTTTGAAGAAATTTCTAAATCGCTTAATGATTCATTGTATACAACCTATTAGATTCAAGGCACCAGTGAAAATGTTTCTTTATGGATGGAAAAGTGTTATTGTGTGTTACCATTGTTGTATGATAATATTGTTATAGCTTATCTATGTATATTTGTATGCAAAGCATATGCAAAAACGTGTTAAACGTGTTTTATTACAATTTTCATTCAATCTATTTGATAAAATACCTGGAAGACGGAAATAAAAAGTACACGATTGAGTGGCATATTTTAGTTGGTATGTTACAAGTGGAATTATAGTTTGTTTTCTATTTTATATGTGTTATTTGATATTAGACAATAAAAACAGTTTAGAAGCAATATAAACTTGACCATCCCTTTCCTATATCAAATAAGGACATTGCTACAAATTGTTATAGGAGGTTGTTTTCTAATATGGATTGGATCATTATATTATTTATCATCCATTTCAATACTTTTTTGGTGAATAATTTGGGGGATCGATTTGGAAGGTAAGTTTTACATGAGGTTCCAATTTTGAAACTTTTAGGTGAAAATATTTAGCAGCTATTTTGAAGCCCTAAATGGCCGCTTTTGATTGTTATGGCCTTATTATGGACCTATTTTACATAATATACGCGTCGAGAGCTTTATAACCATGAAAAATTGCCTCAAACAAAGCTAGTATGAGAAACTTAAGCCTCCCATAAGTTGAGCTATTGAAGTTAACTATCATATTTTTAGAGGATGGCACGTCACCCGCCATTAGTCATGGAGAAAAGGATAGTCATGTGGGAAATATGAATAATACTATAGAAGTATCATGTTATAACCCATATTTAAGGTTGAATGGGTAAAAATTGACACACAATTGGATATCGTACTATGTTATAACCAAGACACTAGGAGGAAATGAGGCTTTATTCCACTCGAGTGCATTTTGTTCTGTAGATGAGAAAATGGAAGAAACTAAGTTGGGCTCTTAATCCATCCATGCTTGCACTCATGCAACCCAAACTTTGGGAACATCCTTGTGAAAGAGGTTAGGCTCACAATTGCTTCTTGTTTGAGGAGGGTCATACCTCTAACATCACCACTACTGCCCTACAATAATGATCTCATGAGAGATATACTACAGCTGATAGTAAGATAGTAAAATCCCATCACGTTTTGAATAACATCATGCTTCCTACCTTTCAGAAGTGGTGGAGAATTTTAAACCTCATGGAAAAGTTTAGCTTCATACCTCTATGTTGAATTTGGAATGCAACGACTTCATATTTCATTTACTACAAAGATTTTACACTGACATTACATCAATGCTTCCACACTGTGGCAAAACAAGCATCCAAAATATTGTGTCACTATTCTTAGCAGGAGATGTTGACATTTGCAAGATACTAAGATCTAAAGTGTTGACCATTTGGTGGAAGGAGCCAAAGGTATCATGAGTTTCCTATGATCTATTTGAGAAGTTAGTCATGCCAAAAACAAAAAATTTCTCAGAAGGGTGCTTACTAGGAAGGAGTTGAGAAGGATTGATCAAGGAAGCAAGAACAAAAGTTGCAACAAGAATGAACTAAGGAGGAGAGAATTAAGGCTGGTGTGGGCTTCTGTTGGATGTTGTATGTGATGGCATGTGTTGAATCTTGTACATGATGGGAGTAGGAAGAGAAACAAGGAATATGGGCAGTGTAATGGGCGAGCATGCTCTGTCAGCATTCCCCACTCTCTTGCGTTGAAAAACTGAAGGATGTAAGTTTGAAAGAATAGTGCCATGTGTTAAAATATGATTTCGTGGAGGATGATGAAAATGAGGGTTGGGATTGGCTGAGATGAATAGTCTTTACCGTGTTTGCCTAACTAATTCCATAGAGAAAATGTTTTCTGCATAATTAATAAAATAATATTAATTCCTTCATTTACGAGCTCGAGTGTCAAACTCGTGTTGACATTTAATGCCAACCCTCGCGGAACCTGTGATGTGATGATCTCCACTTCATGCCTCGCCAAAATACCAAGGAAGGAGGTTACCACTCTTGGCATTAAATCCTTACATTCGTGCCATCCTACATTCATCCATTTCATGGATTTCAATTGCTAAAGAAAATAAATGGTTTATTATTATTTTTATCTATGCTCTGAATTGCTCCGCACGTAGAGACATTCTGCAAAATTTACATACTTACATCACAGTACACTACAAACAACCCCAACAAATCAAAGTAGTTATAGACATACAATGTATTTGAAAGGTGTTATTATCAAGTAGTTCTATTTGTTTTTCAATATTTTTAATGAGAAGAAACAATTTTGATTTTTTTTGTTTAATAGGGAGTAATTATAATTTCAAGAGAAAAAAAAAGGAAGTAACATATTTGGGGAGAAATGTAGAAGGACTTCACTTCATTTCTATTATTTAATGTATTCTATGTTTTTTAAAGAATTAAAAGATGTAATAACAAAACTTTATTATAATATACTTATAAATAACTCAAAGTATGTAATTACTCTGAAGTAGCAGAAGTTACATATTTACATACTTTCATTGGTCCTGTCTTGCATTCATCGATTTCATGGATTTTGATCGGTAAAGAAAATAAATGTTTTATTATTTTTTTTACCTATGCTTTTAGCTTGTTGTGCCCTCAAAGGCATTTTGCAAAACCATGGAATTCATGGAGATAATAGTATGGGTACATCCCCTTCTCTTAATCAGAAAAGAATGAAGTAATGTATATCTTAATAGGTATTCAAATTTCAGCCTCCAATTCACTTTCTGCTAAGTCGTATTTTGTTTGGTCCATTAAGAAGTCTTCCAACACTAGCCTTCTAGCTCCATTAAGAAGTTTGCACATAGGGTCTTATGGATCTCTGTAAGGACAACTTCAAATTTTTCTCTTCTATATTGATTTTAGCTATGATGATCCATAAAATGTTGTGGATATTCCATTGGAAAGATCGTCACAACAGATCTAATAATATTATATTACAACTCTAAAAAATATACACTCTTACAGTTGATTAAACTTAAAGATCCATGGATTTAACTATAATTAGTGCATGCATGTGAATATAAATTACGAAAAAAAAGTAGAGAACGAAAAATAATCTCACATACATATAAGATAGAAGATATTATCTTTGGAAATCCTTTCAAGAGAAAACCTAGCTAGAAGGTGAGGTTGCTTCACTCCCATACCTTGTCTTGAAATATGGATGCAGGTACAAAGAAGTAATGTTTGTGGCCTATGGGCTGCTACATTTAACAGATCCTCTTTGTGTTCTCTACCTCCTATCTGTCTTCGCTATCTTTGCTCAGCTATGGAACAAAATTCTCTTGAAAGACCAGAATGCCTCTTCCTCCATGTGGCCTGTTATAACATAACCTGATAGCCTAGTAGTGGTTAAGTTTGACTACATCAACTCTTAACTAGAGCTACAAAATAAACTCTTCTAGATTATTTGACATCACAAGCACGCGGATAGCCTATTTGGTATGAATAATGGGGGTTGACATGGCATCCTCCCAAACTATAGGTGTGAAAAGAGGAAGGTCCACTTCTAAGTGGCATAACTTTTACATAAGGACTCTGATTGGAGTTTCTTCCACTATTGGAAAGGTATATATGTGTATAATATCATGGAAAAGTGGGGGGCCACAGTGGTAAATTTTTATCCCCAAAAAACGTTGTTTGATGCCTCAAAATTCTCTTGAAAGGTTGCATACCCCATTTCACCAAACTTGGTCCCAACGGTAAAAACGGTCCTGTGAGCTTATTCGTCCACATTTTCCATTCCAAATGCATTAAGATGGATGAAAAACAATAAAATTATCCAATTTGGATGATCCAATACCATGTAGAAATTTCTACAAATCTAGCTCTCATACCATGTAAAAATTTCTACGAATCTCGTTCTGATACTATGTAGAAATTCCTTGTAGATTCAAACTGTAGATTGTAATATGCTAAAAGAAACGACTTGAATATACCATTCTCATCAGTAGAAACAATAAATTGTTCGAAAAATCATGAAGGATACAAGATAAAGAATTCAATCACACATAACGCAATGATTTTCTAGGGAAATCCACATCTAACAACCACTGCTATTTGTGTATTGCATTAGTCAAAGAATCAAGATGAATACAATATGCACTGCTCAACATGCACAAATATTTTCTTTCCTCTGCCTGACTGACTGCCTTTGGTGAATACTTATCCAAATTCATAGCCTTCCAAAATCCTACTTCCTTGCATTGTTCCCTTAGGAATTATCCTCTATTTAATTAAGAAATTCTTGAATTATGAATTATGCAATCCTCATAGGCCTTCCTCAAGAAGAACCCCACTAAAATTCAAGCAACACCCCACTGAACATCAAGAAACACCTACTAAAATTCAAGTAGAACCCCACTACTATAGACATCACCCCACTACCACAGGTAACACCCCACTACTATAGGTTGTGCCCCACTACTGGACCTCCCACTAATTCCTCCATCAATTGGAACTATTTTAACTAATTTTAACTTAGTTAGACTGAATTAAATAATTACAACTGAAAATAAACTCAACAAGTTCTCTTAATTGTAGGATACACTCTACATTACTCTAGTTAGACCCTCAACTCGAATTAACTGAGCTAACTTAGTCAAATTAACTTATTTAACTATTAAAATTTGTCATGAGATTTGGAGTTACAATTTTATTCCCAATTTAATTAAAGTAAAAACTAAATTGGGATTTTTTCTTCATGCTACTTTTCACATTTCTTGTTGCAATTTTCAACAAGTTTCAATTGGTTATCAAATATGATGATGAATATGAGAAACAGTCATGTCCAAAGTGGGAGCATTTTCCAGCAAATGAAGTAGCAGTGGAGCTTCTATAATCAGTCTCTAAGTGGGAGATTATTGGGTGTGGAGCCTGATTACCTTCATGATTCAGAGCTCTTGTTTCAACTAGGTGTATATCCCAGGAGGACTGTACACCCCTCCATGTAGTAGAGACATGCCCCCCCCACAGGGCTACGTGGGGGACCATCCCCCTCGAATGGGGGGTCCAAGGGATAGCCAACCCTTTCTGGGGATTCTGATGCAATGCACCTGAAGATAAAAATAAATGTAAAATTTCCCTGTAAAATATTGTAATTTCATAGTCAATCTACTTCATTCATTAGGTGAATGATCTAATGATAAAAGTTATGTTAATTTAGGGTTTTTTGGCTAGAACGCAACCCTTGTTTATATGACGAAATTGCATTGGAGTTGTGTTTCATTATTCTAAGAGAGAGAGAGAGAGAGGAGGAGGAGGTTGCGTGAGAGGGAAGGGGAAATTATAGCGGATCTATTGTATTTTGTATCTCTTTGTTTTGTTGGATAATATAAAAGGAAGGACTGGTTGTTTCTCCATGGACGCAGACCAAATTAGGTGAACCACATATATTTGTGTCTGTCTTGTTGTATGCATTTTTGTATTTGTCTTTTTACAATATTTCGTGTCTTTCATTTCTTCGTTAATTAATTTCTAACATTAATAATGTACGAAGTAAGCCTCGGGATCCTCCCATCATCCATGTGATTGGAAAACTATCCAATTTAATCCTAGGGAGACAAATTCCTATGAAACATGAAGACCCTAGAAATATTGTAGTTACTGTACAAATTAAAGGTATCAATTTTCCAAATACTTCAGTAGACCTAGGAGCCACTATAAACATTATGAAACTAAAATCACATTCTTTTATTAGAATACATGAGCTAAGATTGAGTCCCATAATGTTGGAGCTAGATGATAGATTTGTAGTCAAACCAAAAGGAATCCTCTAGGATATAATTGTCTCAGTGGATTCTTGGGAGTATCCCGCTAATTTTCCTTTCCTTAATCTCAAATATAAACTAGAAGGACATCCTCTTATAATGGGTAGGCATTTGATTTCCACTATCGATGCATATATCAAGTATTAAACTAGGAATATGAAATTTTTTCAAGGAACAACCATGAAGAGCCTTACAATTTAGCCTTTTTCTAAACCCATCATGGAACTAGGCAACCGAACATGGTTCTCCCACAGTTATGAGGAAATAAGGTTGTGTCCTATCCTTAGTATTGAAAAATAACTTACCTTCAAACAACAAATAGAAGGTGATATTATTATTAGCTTTTTTACCCAATGATCCGGAGTCAATCTACCAACTATTAGAGTTTGTGTTGGATAATGAAGCTCAGGGAAATCCCATGGAGTCCACTAGCAATTACAACGCTACAATAGTATTCAATAACAACATTCTAGTTGAAATGGAACTAGGAAATTATTATATATTAATGCTAATCTCACGAGTTTCCAACATGACCGGTTGTTGCAAGTCCTCAAGAATCATAAACAAGCTTTCGCTTGGGATTATATGAATATGAAAGATATTGATATTGGATTATGCACACATCATCTCTATATAGATAAATATGCTTACCCCATTCGTCAAACTCAATGAAGGCTAAACCGACACCTTATGGACATAGTGAAACAAGAAATTAAGAAATTGCTTGATGTTAATTTCATATATCTTATGCCATATAGCTAATGGGTTTCACCATTAGTTTTCACCCCCAAAAATAATGGGAAGTGGCATATTTGTGTCGATTATCGAGAATTAAAAAAGATACACAAAAATACCACTTTCTTCTCCCATTCATAGACCAAGTTCTTGATACCCTTGTTGGGAAGAAATAGCTTTCTCCTCTATACGAGTTCAAAATATATAATAAAATTGATATTGCTTTTGAAGATCAAGATAAAACCATATCTACTTGCCTATGGGGAACATTTGCATATTGAGTTCTCCTAATTATTCTATACAACGCACCCACAACCTTTCAAAAACAGTTCTGAGCATATTCTCTAAGTTAATTAGGGACAACCTTGAAGTCTACAGGGGCGACTTAATACCTTATGGTGATAAATTTGTAGTGTCTTTGGATAATCTAGAAAAAGTTCGCATAGGATGTATAACATCAAGGTTGTGCGTCAGCCATGAAAAATTCTACATGTTCATGACAGAAGGTGTATTCTTGGGACACTTTATTTGTGAAGACCCTTAAAATACCAATAATTTGTTTTTTTTTTGCTTTTTAAATATAATTTTTGGTCAAACTATCCAAAATCAATTTTTACCTACCCCTATATGCCAAGATCTAATAAGCGGAATTCAAGCTTCATGGATGCACTTGAAACCGTGCATTAAATAGGTTATGTTGGAATCTCATCTATGTTTTCTATTTTGGTATGTTCCAAAAGCTTAAAATTGGACCATATTAAATGGAAATTGCATTGATCATCTTGTCCAACTTTTAGATATTGGGTCATAAAATTTTAGGAAATATCATCATAGGAATTCGATATTTTTGGATGCTCCTAAAGTCATGCATCAAACAGGTCATGTTGTAATTTACACAAGAACTTTTCATGTACAATGTTCTAGAGGATGAAACTTGGACCATAGTGAGGGGAACTCCCACTAATCATCTACTTCAATTTTCAAAACATTGATTTCTATAATTTAGGATATAGTCCTTGATGAATTTTCTATATTAGATTGAATGCAAATGTTTTGAAGAAATTTCTAAATCGCTTAATGATTCATTGTATACAACCTATTAGATTCAAGGCACCAGTGAAAATGTTTCTTTATGGATGGAAAAGTGTTATTGTGTGTTACCATTGTTGTATGATAATATTGTTATAGCTTATCTATGTATATTTCTATGCAAAGCATATGCAAAAACGTGTTAAACGTGTTTTATTACAATTTTCATTCAATCTATTTGATAAAATACCTGGAAGACAGAAATAAAAAGTACACGATTGAGTGGCATATTTTAGTTGGTATGTTACAAGTGGAATTATAGTTTGTTTTCTATTTTATATGTGTTATTTGATATTAGACAATAAAAACAGTTTAGAAGCAATATAAACTTGACCATCCCTTTCCTATATCAAATAAGGACATTGCTACAAATTGTTATAGGAGGTTGTTTTCTAATATGGATTGGATCATTATATTATTTATCATCCATTTCAATACTTTTTTGGTGAATAATTTGGGGGATCGATTTGGAAGGTAAGTTTTACATGAGGTTCCAATTTTGAAACTTTTAGGTGAAAATATTTAGCAGCTATTTTGAAGCCCTAAATGGCCGCTTTTGATTGTTATGGCCTTATTATGGACCTATTTTACATAATATACGCGTCGAGAGCTTTATAACCATGAAAAATTGCCTCAAACAAAGCTAGTATGAGAAACTTAAGCCTCCCATAAGTTGAGCTATTGAAGTTAACTATCATATTTTTAGAGGATGGCACGTCACCCGCCATTAGTCATGGAGAAAAGGATAGTCATGTGGGAAATATGAATAATACTATAGAAGTATCATGTTATAACCCATATTTAAGGTTGAATGGGTAAAAATTGACACACAATTGGATATCGTACTATGTTATAACCAAGACACTAGGAGGAAATGAGGCTTTATTCCACTCGAGTGCATTTTGTTCTGTAGATGAGAAAATGGAAGAAACTAAGTTGGGCTCTTAATCCATCCATGCTTGCACTCATGCAACCCAAACTTTGGGAACATCCTTGTGAAAGAGGTTAGGCTCACAATTGCTTCTTGTTTGAGGAGGGTCATACCTCTAACATCACCACTACTGCCCTACAATAATGATCTCCTGAGAGATATACTACAGCTGATAGTAAGATAGTAAAATCCCCTCACGTTTTGAATAACATCATGCTTCCTACCTTTCAGAAGTGGTGGAGAATTTTAAACCTCATGGAAAAGTTTAGCTTCATACCTCTATGTTGAATTTGGAATGCAACGACTTCATATTTCATTTACTACAAAGATTTTACACTGACATTACATCAATGCTTCCACATTGTGGCAAAACAAGCATCCAAAATATTGTGTCACTATTCTTAGCAGGAGATGTTGACATTTGCAAGATACTAAGATCTAAAGTGTTGACCATTTGGTGGAAGGAGCCAAAGGTATCATGAGTTTCCTATGATCTATTTGAGAAGTTAGTCATGCCAAAAACAAAAAATTTCTCAGAAGGGTGCTTACTAGGAAGGAGTTGAGAAGGATTGATCAAGGAAGCAAGAACAAAAGTTGCAACAAGAATGAACTAAGGAGGAGAGAATTAAGGCTGGTGTGGGCTTCTGTTGGATGTTGTATGTGATGGCATGTGTTGAATCTTGTACATGATGGGAGTAGGAAGAGAAACAAGGAATATGGGCAGTGTAATGGGCGAGCATGCTCTGTCAGCATTCCCCACTCTCTTGCGTTGAAAAACTGAAGGATGTAAGTTTGAAAGAATAGTGCCATGTGTTAAAATATGATTTCGTGGAGGATGATGAAAATGAGGGTTGGGATTGGCTGAGATGAATAGTCTTTACCGTGTTTGCCTAACTAATTCCATAGAGAAAATGTTTTCTGCATAATTAATAAAATAATATTAATTCCTTCATTTACGAGCTCGAGTGTCAAACTCGTGTTGACATTTAATGCCAACCCTCGCGGAAACTGTGATGTGATGATCTCCACTTCATGCTTCGCCAAAATACCAAGGAAGGAGGTTACCACTCTTGGCATTAAATCCTTACATTCGTGCCATCCTACATTCATCCATTTCATGGATTTCAATTGCTAAAGAAAATAAACGGTTTATTATTATTTTTATCTATGCTCTGAATTGCTCCGCACGTAGAGACATTCTGCAAAATTTACATACTTACATCACAGTACACTACAAACAACCCCAACAAATCAAAGTAGTTATAGACATACAATGTATTTGAAAGGTGTTATTATCAAGTAGTTCTATTTGTTTTTCAATATTTTTAATGAGAAGAAACAATTTTGATTTTTTTTGTTTAATAGGGAGTAATTATAATTTCAAGAGAAAAAAAAAGGAAGTAACATATTTGGGGAGAAATGTAGAGGACTTCACTTCATTTCTATTATTTAATGTATTCTATGTTTTTTAAAGAATTAAAAGATGTAATAACAAAACTTTATTATAATATACTTATAAATAACTCAAAGTATGTAATTACTCTGAAGTAGCTGAAGTTACATATTTACATACTTTCATTGGTCCTGTCTTGCATTCATCGATTTCATGGATTTTAATCGGTAAAGAAAATAAATGTTTTATTAATTTTTCTACCTATGCCTTTAGCTTGTTGTGCCCTCAAAGGCATTTTGCAAAACCATGGAATTCATGGAGATAATAGTATGGGTACATCCCCTTCTCTTAATCAGAAAAGAATGAAGTAATGTATATCTTAATAGGTATTCAAATTTCAGCCTCCAATTCACTTTCTGCTAAGTCGTATTTTGTTTGGTCCATTAAGAAGTCTTCCAACAGTAGCCTTCTAGCTCCATTAAGAAGTTTGCACATAGGGTCTTATGGATCTCTGTAAGGACAACTTCAAAATTTTCTCTTCTATATTGATTTTAGCTATGATGATCCATAAAATGTTGTGGATATTCCATTGGAAAGATCGTCACAACAGATCTAATAATATTATATTAAAACTCTAAAAAATATACACTCTTACAGTTGATTAAACTTAAAGATCCATGGATTTAACTATAATTAGTGCATGCATGTGAATATAAATTATGAAAAAAAAGTAGAGAATGGAAAATAATCTCACATACATATAAGATAGAAGATATTATCTTTGGAAATCCTTTCAAGAGAAAACCTAGCTAGAAGGTGAGGTTGCTTCACTCCCATACCTTGTCTTGAAATATGGATGCAGGTACAAAGAAGTAATGTTTATGGCCTATGGGCTGCTACATTTCACAGATCCTCTTTGTGTTCTCTACCTCCTATCTGTCTTCACTATCTTTGCTCAGCTATGGAACAAAATTCTCTTGAAAGACCAGAATGCCTCTTCCTCCATGTGGCCTGTTATAACATAACCTGATAGCCTAGTAGTGGTTAAGTTTGACTACATCAACTCTTAACTAGAGCTACAAAATAAACTCTTCTAGATTATTTGACATCACAAGCACGTGGATAGCCTATTTGGTATGAATAATGGGGGTTGACATGGCATCCTCCCAAACTATAGGTGTGAAAAGAGGAAGGTCCACTTCTAAGTGGCATAACTTTTACATAAGGACTCTGATTGGAGTTTCTTCCACTATTGGAAAGGTATATATGTGTATAATATCATGGAAAAGTGGGGGGCCACAGTGGTAAATTTTTATCCCCAAAAAACGTTGTTTGATGCCTCAAAATTCTCTTGAAAGGTTGCATACCCCATTTCACCAAACTTGGTCCCAACGGTAAAAACGGTCCTGTGAGCTTATTCGTCCACATTTTCCATTCCAAAAGCATTAAGATGGATGAAAAACAATAAAATTATCCAATTTGGATGATCCAATACCATGTAGAAATTTCTACAAATCTAGCTCTCATACCATGTAAAAATTTCTACGAATCCCGTTCTGATACTATGTAGAAATTCCTTATAGATTCAAATTGTAGATTGTAATATGCTAAAAGAAACGACTTGAATATACCATTCTCATCAGTAGAAACAATAAATTGTTCGAAAAATCATGAAGGATACAAGATAAAGAATTCAATCACACATAACGCAATGATTTTCTAGGGAAATCCACATCTAACAACCACTGCTATTTGTGTATTGCATTAGTCAAAGAATCAAGATGAATACAATATGCACTGCTCAACATGCACAAATATTTTCTTTCCTCTGCCTGACTGACTGCCTTTGGTGAATACTTATCCAAATTCATAGCCTTCCAAAATCCTACTTCCTTGCATTGTTCCCTTAGGAATTATCCTCTATTTAATTAGGAAATTCTTGAATTATGAATTATGCAATCCTCATAGGCCTTCCTCAAGAAGAACCCCACTAAACTTCAAGCAACACCCCACTGAACATCAAGAAACACCAACTAAAATTCAAGTAGAACCCCACTACTATAGACATCACCCCACTACCACAGGTAACACCCCACTACTATAGGTTGTGCCCCACTACTGGACCTCCCACTAATTCCTCCATCAATTGGAACTATTTTAACTAATTTTAACTTAGTTAGACTGAATTAAATTATTACAACTGAAAATAAACTCAACAAGTTCTCTTAATTGTAGGATACACTCTACATTACTCTAGTTAGACCCTCAACTTGAATTAACTGAGCTAACTTAGTCAAATTAACTTATTTAACTATTAAAATTTGTCATGAGATTTGGAGTTACAATTTTATTCCCAATTTAATTAAAGTAAAAACTAAATTGGGATTTTTTCTTCATGCTACTTTTCACATTTCTTGTTGCAATTTTCAACAAGTTTCAATTGGTTATCAAATATGATGATGAATATGAGAAACAGTCATGTCCAAAGTGGGAGCATTTTCCAGCAAATGAAGTAGCAGTGGAGCTTCTATAATCAGTCTCTAAGTGGGAGATTATTGGGTGTGGAGCCTGATTACCTTCGTGATTCAGAGCTCTTGTTTCAACTAGGTGTATATCCCAGGAGGACTGTACACCCCTCCATGTAGTAGAGACATGCCCCCCCCACAGGGCTACATGGGGGACCATCCCCCTCGAATGGGGGGTCCAAGGGATAGCCAACCCTTTCTGGGGATTCTGATGCAATGCAGCTGAAGATAAAAATAAATGTAAAATTTCCCTGTAAAATATTGTAATTTCATAGTCAATCTACTTCGTTCATTAGGTGAATGATCTAATGATAAAACTTATGTTAATTTAGGGTTTTTTGGCTAGAACGCAACCCTTGTTTATATGACGAAATTGCATTGGAGTTGTGTTTCATTATTCTAAGAGAGAGAGAGAGAGAGAGAGAGAGAGAGAGAGAGAGAGGAGGAGGAGGTTGCGTGAGAGGGAAGGGGAAATTATAGCGGATCTATTGTATTTTGTATCTCTTTGTTTTGTTGGATAATATAAAAGGAAGGACTGGTTGTTTCTCCATGGACGCAGACCAAATTAGGTGAACCACATATATTTGTGTCTCTCTTGTTGTATGCATTTTTGTATTTGTCTTTTTACAATATTTCGTGTGTTTCATTTCTTCGTTAATTAATTTCTAACATTAAGAATGTACGAAGTAAGCCTCGGGATCCTCCCATCATCCATGTGATTGGAAAACTATCCAATTTAATCCTAGGGAGACAAATTCCTATGAAACATGAAGACTCTAGAAATATTGTAGTTACTGTACAAATTAAAGGTACCAATTTTCCAAATACTTCAGTAGACCTAGGAGCCACTATAAACATTATGAAACTAAAATCACATTCTTTTATTAGAATACATGAGCTAAGATTGAGTCCCATAATGTTGGAGCTAGATGATAGATTTGTAGTCAAACCAAAAGGAATCCTCTAGGATATAATTGTCTCAGTGGATTCTTGGGAGTATCCCGCTAATTTTCCTTTCCTTAATCTCAAATATAAACTAGAAGGACATCCTCTTATAATGGGTAGGCGTTTGATTTCCACTATCGATGCATATATCAAGTATTAAACTAGGAATATGAAATTTTTTCAAGGAACAACCATGAAGAGCCTTACAATTTAGCCTTTTTCTAAACCCATCATGGAACTAGGCAACCGAACATGGTTCTCCCACAGTTATGAGGAAATAAGGTTGTGTCCTATCCTTAGTATTGAAAAATAACTTACCTTCAAACAACAAATAGAAGGTGATATTATTATTAGCTTTTTTACCCAATGATCCGGAGTCAATCTACCAACTATTAGAGTTTGTGTTGGATAATGAAGCTCAGGGAAATCCCATGAAGTCCACTAGCAATTACAACGCTACAATAGTATTCAATAACAACATTCTAGTTGAAATGGAACTAGGAAATTATTATATATTAATGCTAATCTCACGAGTTTCCAACATGACCGGTTGTTGCAAGTCCTCAAGAATCATAAACAAGCTTTCGCTTGGGATTATATGAATATGAAAGATATTGATATTGGATTATGCACACATCATCTCTATATAGATAAATATGCTTACCCCATTCGTCAAACTCAATGAAGGCTAAACCGACACCTTAAGGACATAGTGAAACAAGAAATTAAGAAATTGCTTGATGTTAATTTCATATATCTTATGCCATATAGCTAATGGGTTTCACCATTAGTTTTCACCCCCAAAAATAATGGGAAGTGGCATATTTGTGTCGATTATCGAGAATTAAAAAAGATGCACAAAAATACCATTTTCTTCTCCCATTCATAGACCAAGTTCTTGATACCCTTGTTGGGAAGAAATAGCTTTCTCCTCTATACGAGTTCAAAATATATAATAAAATTGATATTGCTTTTGAAGATCAAGATAAAACCATATCTACTTGCCTATGGGGAACATTTGCATATTGAGTTCTCCTAATTATTCTATACAACGCACCCACAACCTTTCAAAAACAGTTCTGAGCATATTCTCTAAGTTAATTAGGGACAACCTTGAAGTCTATAGGGGCGACTTAATACCTTATGGTGATAAATTTGTAGTGTCTTTGGATAATCTAGAAAAAGTTCGCATAGGATGTATAACATCAAGGTTGTGCGTCAGCCATGAAAAATTCTACATGTTCATGACAGAAGGTGTATTCTTGGGACACTTTATTTGTGAAGACCCTTAAAATACCAATAATTTGTTTTTTTTTCTTTTTAAATATAATTTTTGGTCAAACTATCCAAAATCAATTTTTACCTACCCCTATATGCCAAGATCTAATAAGTCGAATTCAAGCTTCATGGATGCACTTGAAACCGTGCATTAAATAGGTTATGTTGGAATCTCATCTATGTTTTCTATTTTGGTATGTTCCAAAAGCTTAAAATTGGACCATATTAAATGGAAATTGCATTGATCATCTTGTCCAACTTTTAGATATTGGGTCATAAAATTTTAGGAAATATCATCATAGGAATTCGATATTTTTGGATGCTCCTAAAGTCATGCATCAAACAGGTCATGTTGTAATTTACACAAGAACTTTTCATGTACAATGTTCTAGAGGATGAAACTTGGACCATAGTGAGGGGAACTCCCACTAATCATCTACTTCAATTTTCAAAACATTGATTTCTATAATTTAGGATATAGTCCTTGATGAATTTTCTATATTAGATTGAATGCAAATGTTTTGAAGAAATTTCTAAATCGCTTAATGATTCATTGTATACAACCTATTAGATTCAAGGCACCAGTGAAAATGTTTCTTTATGGATGGAAAAGTGTTATTGTGTGTTACCATTGTTGTATGATAATATTGTTATAGCTTATCTATGTATATTTCTATGCAAAGCATATGCAAAAACGTGTTAAACGTGTTTTATTACAATTTTCATTCAATCTATTTGATAAAATACCTGGAAGACAGAAATAAAAAGTACACGATTGAGTGGCATATTTTAGTTGGTATGTTACAAGTGGAATTATAGTTTGTTTTCTATTTTATATGTGTTATTTGATATTAGACAATAAAAACAGTTTAGAAGCAATATAAACTTGACCATCCCTTTCCTATATCAAATAAGGACATTGCTACAAATTGTTATAGGAGGTTGTTTTCTAATATGGATTGGATCATTATATTATTTATCATCCATTTCAATACTTTTTTGGTGAATAATTTTGGGGATCGATTTGGAAGGTAAGTTTTACATGAGGTTCCAATTTTGAAACTTTTAGGTGAAAATATTTAGCAGCTATTTTGAAGCCCTAAATGGCTGCTTTTGATTGTTATGACCTTATTATGGACCTATTTTACATAATATACGCGTCGATAGCTTTATAACCATCAAAAATTTCCTCAAACAAAGCTAGTATGAGAAACTTAAGCCTCCCAGAAGTTGAGCTATTGAAGTTAACTATCATATTTTTAGAGGATGGCACGTCACCCACCATTAGTCATGGAGAAAAGGATAGTCATGTGGGAAATATGAATAATACTATAGAAGTATCATGTTATAACCCATATTTAAGGTTGAATGGGTAAAAATTGACACCCAATTGGATATCGTACTATGTTATAACCAAGACACAGGAGGAAATGAGGCTTTATTCCACTTGAGTGCATTTTGTTCTGTAGATGAGAAAATGGAAGAAACTAAGTTGGGCTCTTAATCCATCCATGCTTGCACTCATGCAACCCAAACTTTGGGAACATCCTTGTGAAAGAGGTTAGGCTCACAATTGCTTCTTGTTTGAGGAGGGTCATACCTCTAACATCACCACTACTGCCCTACAATAATGATCTCATGAGAGATATACTACAGCTGATAGTAAGATAGTAAAATCCCATCACGTTTTGAATAACATCATGCTTCCTACCTTTCAGAAGTGGTGGAGAATTTTAAACCTCATGGAAAAGTTTAGCTTCATACCTCTATGTTGAATTTGGAATGCAACGACTTCATCTTTCATTTACTACAAATATTTTACACTGACATTACATCAATGCTTCCACACTGTGGAAAAACAAGCATCCAAAATATTGTGTCACTATTCTTAGCAGGAGATGTTGACATTTGCAAGATACTAAGATCTAAAGTGTTGACCATTTGGTGGAAGGAGCCAAAGGTATCATGAGTTTCCTATGATCTATTTGAGAAGTTAGTCATGCCAAAAGCAAAAAATTTCTCAGAAGGGTGCTTACTAGGAAGGAGTTGAGAAGGATTGATCAAGGAAGCAAGAACAAAAGTTGCAACAAGAATGAA
The DNA here is from genome assembly GCA_000404065.3 of Pinus taeda. Classification (NCBI taxonomy): domain Eukaryota; kingdom Viridiplantae; phylum Streptophyta; class Pinopsida; order Pinales; family Pinaceae; genus Pinus; species Pinus taeda. Next base: position 84,443 of record APFE031562807.1, on the reverse strand, counting down.
CTAAGGAGGAGAGAATTAAGGCTGGTGTGGGCTTCTGTTGGATGTTGTATGTGATGGCATGTGTTGAATCTTGTACATGATGGGAGTAGGAAGAGAAACAAGGAATATGGGCAGTGTAATGGGCGAGCATGCTCTGTCAGCATTCCCCACTCTCTTGCGTTGAAAAACTGAAGGATGTAAGTTTGAAAGAATAGTGCCATGTGTTAAAATATGATTTCGTGGAGGATAATGAAAATGAGGGTTGGGATTGGCTGAGATGAATAGTCTTTACCGTGTTTGCCTAACTAATTCCATAGAGAAAATGTTTTCTGCATAATTAATAAAATAATATTAATTCCTTCATTTACGAGCTCGAGTGTCAAACTCGTGTTGACATTTAATGCCAACCCTCGCGGAAACTGTGATGTGATGATCTCCAATTCATGCCTCGCCAAAATACCAAGGAAGGAGGTTACCACTCTTGGCATTAAATCCTTACATTCGTACCATCCTACATTCATCCATTTCATGGATTTCAATTGCTAAAGAAAATAAATGGTTTATTATTATTTTTATCTATGCTCTGAATTGCTCCGCACGTAGAGACATTCTGCAAAATTTACATACTTACATC
>APFE031562807.1:51688-69187 GCA_000404065.3 Pinus taeda | reverse complement strand
GAATAATATTATAGAAGTATCATGTTATAACCCATATTTAAGGTTGAATGGGTAAAAATTGACACCCAATTGGATATCGTACTATGTTATAACCAAGACACTAGGAGGAAATGACGCTTTATTCCACTCGAGTGCATTTTGTTCTGTAGATGAGAAAAGTAGTACAAAGTTGATAGAGAGAGAGATAAAATGGAATCTTTCTGTATGATATGACATCCAATGATCCATAGATCTCACTTCTCTCTACTTGCATCAATTTTCATTCTATGAAAGACAGATCGTAGTAGCCTTTCCTTACAATTGGGTCTTCTCCCATAATAGTTTCATAGATCATATCTCTTGTTATTGTGGTCGTAAGTGATTTTATTTATGTATGTTCACTATTTTATACATATTTATGTTTTGAACACATGGATAAGAAACAATAACTAATGAGTCAAAAAATATGGGGAGAAATTAACCCTCATACTCTAGATTCCATATTTATGTGTAAATTTTAGTACATTTGTTGTGATGAACTGCCAAGTGGAATATCCACGGTAAGTTATGGATCATGTTGCTATCATAATAGATTCCTTTGGGTATATTGTGGAGAGTTTCAAGTGATTTAAATTAGGTAGTTATAAATACAAGAAACCCCATCCATGGAGAATGAATCTGTTAGTAACCCACAAGATCTGATAAAGGAGAGGTTTGCATGTCAGCTGGATGTAGATTTCATAGAAATCACTTATAATGTTAACCTTCGTGTGGAAACCATAAAAAATATGCTCAAGATATTCATCTAAGATGTATTTTCTGACAAAGAGTTCAAACCAGAGGTGAGATCAAGAGATCAAGAAGAAATCAAGCAGGAGTCCAAGAAATAACCCGAAATGGATCAACCCAACAATGTCAATTCAAGATGGAAGTGAAGGTTAAAATAAATGTATATTAAGGTGACATTTTTTCTTTGAATTTAAATCATTGGATGCAGTAGTTAGAACTTTATTTTTGTATTTTTTGTATAGGCAAATAAAATATTTTTTTTTTCATCTAAAACTAGAGGGAAATGTCTTAACCTAGTGGGAAATACGCTCAAATAGTGTAAGTTTAAGGGAAATCCTTGGGTGAGAAAGTGGGAAAATTTAAAAGCTCTCATAAAGCCATATTTTCACGCCATCGATTGTGTAGAGGACTAGTGGATTTATTGGCATTAATTTAGGTAGAGGCAGAGGTAGAGTGTCATAGTAGTAGATCTGGTCAACAAAATAAAATTGATTCTTTAATCAACTCAACATCACAAGTGAGTCTATAGCAGTAGATCTGGTCAAAAAAATAATTTTGGATAGTTATGACAATAGGAATGTGTCAATAAGGAACAAAAATGAAGGTAAATAAATAATGCAGAATCAAATTTGTTGAGTGTTCAGTTTAATGATGAAGTAGAATTAGATGTAGTTCCAATACATGCATGTGTTGTTGCATTTGGGAGTTCCTATAAGTACATGTGGGTGAAATCTTCATGAAAAGAGACAACTAACACCACCTAATAAAGGATAGAAGATCCTTAATCATCAACATGCACAAGAAAAAGTAAAATATCTCAATGGTAAGTTCCAACTAGGCCAAACAATTGATCAACCTTACCAAGAAATATGTTTTATTACTTTAAAGAGAAAACTAGTCCATGGAAGAGTCCATAAAAGCTACGTCATCCCTCGAGGGGTGCACTAAGGAATAGGAGAAACAACTGCAAGAGTTTCTACAAGTGTACACTAGTATGTTCTAATATTCTAAAGGGATACCACCGAAGATGGAAGTGGAGCCCAATATTCAGTTGGTGCATAAATCTTCACTACCAAATTTGGGTTATGCTAGCAGTTTGTTATATAGAGAAATGAGGTAAACATATAGTTGCATAAACTAATGGAATAGAGTCTTGATTGACCAATTACATCACCATGTGGTTTAACCATCATCATTTTACCAATGAAGGATGAGGTTTGGAGGATGTATATTAACTATACTTCCCCAAGCAAGGCATAAAATAATACTTCCCCATGTGAGGCATAAAATAATTATATCACCAGGTACAAATCAAATAAAAATATACCAAGAAGATCACCTTCAAAACTAGATAAGGTTTGTATGAGTGCTTATTTATGTCATTTTGTCTATCCAATGCACCATCTACATTCATTAGGTTATGAATTATATATGAAACCCTTTTATAGATTCATATGTTATTTTTATTTGGATGATATGTTGTTATAAATTTCTACCTAGAAGGAGCACATCATGCATTTGATGTAGGTGCTAGGGACACTAATGAATGACTAACTATTGGAAAATATCAAGAAGTGTGACCTTGCATAGTAGGCTTTTATGTATCTAGAATACTTGATAGAAGGAGGAGAGTTGAAGATATATCTTGTCAAGAAGGAGGCCATCATGAAGTTGTTGATGCCTACTAATGTCTTTTAGGTTAGAAATTTTCTTGGGATAGCACAATATATAAGAATAAACTAATTTTAAATAGTAGAAGCACCACTCCATGCCACAAGAGTGAATGGAAACTATGTCATAATACCAAGTAGTAATTATGATGGGTAAAGTTTTAGTAGAGGGTCTCTGAGGAGCTAAAGAAGAAGATTAGTAAACCATTGGTTCTGAAATTACCAAAGTTGTATTATCCCTTTCAAGAGGACATAAATGTGAATGGGTGTTCGATGGGATTGGTCTTGATGTAGGAAGGAAGGCCTAAATGCCACCTTTCTGAAGTATTTCATGGGGTCATTATAAATTACTCAAACTATGACAAAAATATCTAAGCCCTAATATAAGTTGTTAAGAAGTAGAAAATTATATAATGGGAAAGGAGGCAACAATCGACACTAATCACTAGCCAGTACAATACCTGTAGGCTGAAAGTAAGCTACAACAGGAAAATCATTACAAATGTATGTTACTTCTACAAAAAAAACATTTAGAGATAAATTATAGGAAAGGAAACACAAGCAAGTTCAACGTTCACCCATGACACATGTAGAGAGGCATATAGAGAGGTTGTTGAAATCAAGGATGTGATTTAGTATTGAAAATATAGGGACATATCCATGATGGTGAAAACATAGTTGGCTACTATCCCCAGAATGGGTTACTCTACAAGTTACATAAGTTATGTGTTCCTAAAGGTGAACAATTGCATTTAATCAAAGAGGCGCACACCTGCAAGGTTGTAGAGAATTTTTTTGTATGGATGACAATGGATAACTTGCATAGGTATGCTTATTAGCCCAAAACATAAGAAGAGGTAGATAGGTTCATATGATGATGTATGCATTCAAGTAATAACAAGCCAAGTAACACAAAAAAATATCTATATCATCCCATTCCTATAGTTACTATTCCTTGGGAAAGCATTTTTATGGACATTGTGGGAGGTTTTCAAACAATCAAGGGACATGACTACCTAGGCATGGTCATTGATAGGTTTGGTAAGATGTGTGTTCTGATGTCCTAGAAATACCATTAATACGTAGTAGTGAATTTGTTATTTGAATAGGTTTAAGATAACTTTGTGATACCAAGGAGAGTCATTTAAGATAAGGACATGATATTTATTAACACATTTTAAGTACGCTGTGGGATAATATGGACACAAAGTTGAATATGTCTATAGCAATATATAAACAAAGAAATGGGAAAATAGGAGTATTTAACAACACATTCATGTAGATATTGAGGGGTTACAAGTAGAAACATTAGAAGAAATGAGATGAAAACCTGTCATATATACGATACTCTTATAATGGGTCATTCCACAGTCCTACTTGTAAGTTCCCATTTCAAACATGTTTTACGTATTTCCACCTTCACCTTTGGATGTTTCATATGGAAAACAAGGATCCATAAGGGATATTACAGGGGATGCCTTATGAGGATATAAATGTTTTTAGAATATCAAATTAATCTATATATAGGAGATACTACAAAAGTCATAAAAAAAACTAAAATACCAAGCATAATCAACATAGAACAAAGAATTCATTATAGGTGGGATATAGAGTATAGTTATAGTTTAACAAGGAGATCTTATTGGTTCATGGTAAAAAAATAAATTTTATGCATTATTGTCCATTTAATAAGTATAAAAGGTGGGAAATAAAACCTATAGACTTATTATACCCCCATTCATGCACATTTACTCAATGGTGGATGTAAAGAATATGAAAATCTATAAGCCTTCCATGGTAGATCAAGAAGAGGAATAGGCCATCCCTTATATAGAGGACATGGAACCAAATTATAAAAAAGAGTTAATATAGGGTACAATTTTGAAGAATAGGTTGAGAACTACAAGAGATTGGAAGCATGAACTTTGGTAGTTTGTCTTAAAAGGACAACTTTGAGGCAAGGATAATTCTTACACTTGAGTGGAGGTGGAACAAAAATTTTCTCAACTCATTCTGCAAATGATTTTGGAGATAAAAGTGCTAAGAAATGGGGAGGTGTGATTTTCATAGGATTATTATAGTATTTTTCATCCATATTGATACCCTCAAAGTGGAAAAATTGGAGGAATCAATTTGCAAAGTCATTTTTACCTGCCGCACTAGTTTCGAAAATTTCAGTTGAAAAAATTTAGGATTTATTTGAAGGAATTAAATGACCATTATTTATTGTCCTTTCCTTGATATGGAACTATATTCCATAATATGTACATATATACCCTTCAAATGGTGTAAGAATTACCTCAATCAGAACTTGTATGAGAATGTTATGCCTCTCAGAAGTTGACCTACTGAAATTGATGGCCATAATTTATGAGGATTCCACATTGATCCGAGTTACTCATGGAAAAGGGGCTAGCAATATGGGAAATATGGAGAATAATTTATAAGGGTAAATTTCATATTAAGGGTATAATGTGTCAAAGTTAATGGCTAGTTGGCTCTCATACTATGTTATAACTGGGCCACTTCAAGAAAAAGGGGTTCCATTCTATTTCAGTGCATTTTGTTCCATATGTGAGCATAGTAGTTGATAGTGGATAGAAAAAAGCAAAATAAATTTTTTTTTTGTATTGTAGTATCCCATGGGCCATAGTTCTCACTTGTTTATACTTGAATCCATTTCCATTCAAAGAAAGAGAGAGAGCATAGAAACCTCACCTTCCAGGTGGGTTCTCTCGTGTTAGGGTTTCCCATATTATATTCTTTTTTAATATTGTTTTCAATGATTGTATTTGTGTCTATTCTATATTTTCTACCTATTTATATTTGCAATCATTCATAATATGTAGTGGTTAATGAATTAAAAAATCTAAATATAAATTAACCCTCATAGAATATATTTTTTATTTCCAAGTATATTTTAATAGAACTATTGAGATAAGATATCTAGTGGAATCTCAATGGAATTCTACAAATAATTTTTAGTTCTTGTTGACCTCAGTATAAGCCTTCATGATATTAGTCATCCATGAGCACCACATTATATCATTAACAACATATGAGGCATTGAAGCATGCTCCATAAGGTCCGGAAGAGGAACCAACAAGAGGAGTAAAAAGACATATGTATGGTATGGTTCCTTGGAAGCTAAAACCCATATATAAGATACTAATTCAAATAGGTGCCATTTTCAAGGGGGACATGAACGATGTTGTCATTTTGAATGATATATTATGAAATATGTTTCTCCCCCTTTCTCTTGTACTTTTTTCTATCTTCATCATATTTTAATGAGCATGAAGAGAAGGAAACTAAGCTTGATAATGTCTTTTTCACTGAATTTTAACAATCCCAGAAAAGAGATAAAGGATACTTGATATGGTATCTTTTTCATGGTTTACTAAGATTAAAGAAGAACTTTTAGTACACTTTATAACTTGTTTTTCTCATGGAGTTTTAATGAGCCTAAAAAAGAGGTAAAATGATGCTTGAAACATTTCAGTGATTAATCAATATGGAATAATACAAAGGACATTTTTATTAGAGAAGCTAGTTTTATAGAAGGTAGAAATGTATTTTGAGTTAACAAAACTGCACTAAGCAATATGAAGAAAAGAGCCTAAAAAGAAACCTAGTCATCACAATGATTTCTCTAGGAATTATAAAAATTCCATTTGAAACATAGAAATAGGGTCAATGATAATGTGAATGAAATGACCAAAAGTGAGGGCTCTGGCAGAGGAGTATGCAATAATAAGGTAAAAATGTTTTCAAAATCATCTTAGGGTATTCCCGGGATATGACAGAGAAGAAAGAAAATGAGGCTCAATTTCAAAGTCACAATTAGTCGAAAGAATGCATTCCAATTTTATAAAAATATGCCAAAAGGACACAAAAATTGCAAATATCTGATAAACTAGTTCATCCATGAAGAGGAAGGCTCTAGAACATGAGTTATAATGTGTAAATGGATAAGAGTTATTTTTGTAACCTAACATGATCAAACCTAAGGCATAATGAAGATGAAATTGATGTTTAATAATGAATTAGTGATGACATGAAAATACCTACCCGTATATGCCAAGATCAAGAAAACACATCCAATATCTAGTGGATGTTGTAATAAAAATGCTATCATATCCTATAAAAGCCATCTAGAAAGAGTAGACACATGGTTAAATCACAATATATTGAAAGAAGAAAAATATGGATTGGGTAAAAATAGAATCATATACTTTTTATTTTTTGATATTGATAATTTTTGGGGATTTTATTATTTATGTCTAGTTCAGTGCTTACTTAAGAAATTGAATGACATGATTTGAATTCCATTTTTTGTGAATATGTATTCTTATCACAATGGCTTTGCCTAAGATGAATCAAGAGTATGTGATTGGAAAATGGAAATATATCACCAAGCACAACGATCAATGAATCAAAATAACCCACATGTAAAAATAAAAGGAACTCACATCACACAGCAAACCAAAACAAAAAATTATACATATTCAAAATGTGCAATTCTTTTCCATAGGTTAGGTTACGTGGTTCCCATTGTTTGGAAGAGGCTAGGATTTCCTCTACATGTATATGGAATCATGGATTGTTTCCAACATCATATGACATAGCATGTTGGAGCCATGCTAGATAGAGTCAAATTTCCACATTCCTAAAGGTTGATGATTCCATGGAAAGCCTAAAATCATATCATTTTCATGAACTAGGCAAGGACATAAAGTATGAGTGGTCTCCCAAACTACTACAACTCCTTAGTAATGGATTTCATGATATAATGGAGGTACAAGAAAATTATAAAAGGGGGGAGAGGGGGATATTGGACAATTTATTTGTAATTTATGTGATAGAAATAAAAGACTTGACTTATTCCAAGGGTGGAAGTTCATTGGATTAGCCAGGAAGTTTGCACTCACCTGACTGAATATTTTATTTTCCAAGATCCACCATTTTCAAATTAGAGAGAATAGAGGAATATGAGGCATATCCTTCCCTAAATTACCAATTCAATCAATGACCTTCAAGAACACACTTAAGTGGGTGAATCACTCTCTCCAAAGGAATATATGTCATGAAAGGTCCATTGGATTGAGATGAGATAATTGATTCCGTAGAGGAAGAACTCATCCTAGGAGTATCATAGCTTTTTTCTCATAGATAAGTTCATTTCATAATTATATATAAATATATTCAATATGCATCCATAAACTTTTTTCCTTCCCATGTGGCCAGGAGGAGGAGGAGGAAAGTTTTCTACCATTTGTTGTTGTGGTTTCAAAACAATAGGTTGTTGCTTGGTAGTTGGATACATTAAAAAGTAATGACTCTCATCCATGAATGAGAACTCATGAGTTTGATGGTCACCTTAACAAATAGTCGAATTCAATTTACCTTTTGTATTCATTCATTCATTTACCCAAACAAATTCGATTGGGTTTGTTGTGTTCCTCGAGCATTTTTTGAAGTCTTTTCTTGCTTGTATTATTCTTTTTACCACTAGGTTTCTAGTAATTATTTAGTTGTTCATATTACATAATGTGAATCTTGATGATATGCTCAAGAGTGAATCTTGATGATAATCTTTCGATGTGATAAGAAACTTCCCCAGTTGAGAATGTAAGTAGATCATAACATCATTAGATATTAAACCAATCACATCATCAAAATATGGTCCTAATTTTGCATTTTGTTTATTAGTTGATGGTCAAGGAGGATTGGGAATGATTTAATATAGGGTACCTAACTATGAGTAAATAAATCTAGGGTCTTAGGCACATATGACAGCTTGCTACTCTATAGTTTCCATGGCCATATGTATATCCTTGGAAATCTAAGGTAGGAAGGATTAAGTGAAACACTAGTCCACTTGGAATCTTGGTCCTAATCAACCACTTACATTGGCACCACTCATGAATATGAGGAGAGATGTGGGTAGAACTATCCTAGTTAAATGTAGAAAAGATCTCTTACCACAAAGGTAACTAGAAATGTTTCAAAAATATTCACATTAAAGAAGCATGATCATGGTAATATTCCTCATCAATTTTTATGTACCATTTAAGATCACCTTCAGTTAGGATACATTCGATGAGATGCAGTATAATACTATCATCCACCAATGTGTTCAACAAGCAGTATAGATGGTAGGTGGTGGTGTGTGGATTCAAATTCTCTCTTCGTTTTCCATCGAATTTTGGTATATTATAGGGTAGATTTTTGGGAATTGATGGTGATTGAGGGTCACAAAACATGGGGTCATTTATAAGCCTTTCCAAATTTAGAATGTTAGAAATGGAAGTTGGTCTTGGTTAAATGGTTCTATAGGTAAATATGGAACCCTAGAAAAGTGTTTTTGTACCACCATAAAATATTTTCGGAAGAAGGATATTGATGAAAGGATTATTAGGCCTAGGGTATTGAACCCTTGGAAAAGTGTAATGGGTAAAGGAATATGTCCCCTAGGTAAAAAAAAACTCCTAAAAGCATATTTTCTAATGGTATTATGTCTAGAACTAGATAGATGAACTAATATTATAGCACCACCATAAGCTGGAATGGTTATGGTAAATGTGGTAGTAGGGAAGAGATTTCCCCTAGATAAGTTATCCCCTACAACGGCACTTAGACTTTGAGGAAAAGGAATCCCCTTCGATGTAGAACTACCAAAGGATTATACAATCGTTCAAAACAATTAATAGCCCCAAAATGACTACAAATATGTACTCATGCTCCAAAAATATTCCCTATAAATATTCCTTTAATGCTAAAAATAATGAATCTAGGGATGGAAAAAGTAGGTTGGAGCCACCCATATCACATAGGTGGGCTCCTATTTGGCCCCACACTCCCCACCAAAGAAAAAATCTTGTAGGAGGGAGGGACACTGACATACTAGGCAAACTGTCAGGGGGTTGTATAAGCAAGTGGTCATAGGCACCAAAGCAAGAAAGGAGGCATAGAAAAACTAGGAGGAGTAGACCCAATCATGCTAATCAAAGATAACAAGGAGATCAAAAATTAAATTCATGACATAGATGGTGAATAAAGTCCCATATCTACCATGGTTGAAGCACTACTCTCACAAGCCATGTGATGAGAAAATATGGAAGAAGGTTGAGTGAAGTTGATACTCACTTATACAATTATGGAGTCAAGAGGCTTATTCAAGTGGTTTGATCCATGGTCATCAAACTTAATATACCACTTCAAGGATGACATGATCTTCCCCCCTCTAAACCAAAAATAACTATTTCGAGCTCAATTTGATCCAATCACTCTAATGGTGGAGTTTTCCTACATCCATTGTATGGCATCAACATGGATTCCCATGGAATTCTACTTTCATTTCAATTAGATTTTCCATATCCATGAAAACTTACAAGATTTGAATCAACTAAAAAATGTCTTGACCATTTATCAATTAATGGTATTCTAACTATTGGCTAAACATTTTGACTAATGGTATATTTTTTATTGGAGTATAAATGTTGGTCTTTGTTTATGGTGTTCATTTATCCTACACATATGACATGTTTGTTTGCTTATCATGTTTTTAAATTAATATATTGTGGCAACCCAAAGATGATAGAGTTTTCCATATATATAACACAAATGAATATGAGGAAACATCAATTTAGAAAAGAAAACTAAGGAAATGCATTTAACGGAGTTAATATGTGTAAACAAATATTATAATTGATCAGGTTGATGTTTTCCACTCTGATTAGAGTGAATGATCTTCTTGATGCATTATATTCTAATAAATTTTCGAAATCTATAATTAATAATTAAAATACTATGTAATGAGTCTATATAGAATATTTTTATGAATGATTACTCAGTCAAGTTGCAGACTAAGCAATTCAGCTACTCATTAGAGTCATAAGTGAGTGGAGGGTGAAATTTGAGGCTTTTTCAAGGAAAGAAATATTCTCCTCACTTTTAATCAAAATCAACCTCTAATTGATTGAATCAACCTCTTGCTAACATTTTTCCATATCATATAATCGTTAATAATGAAAACCCCAATTAGCAACAAGAACTAGTGTGTCTAGCCATGTTACAGTTCTCCTTCATAAATTTAATTCCAAACTTAGTAGAAAGTAGCAAGGAATCAGCCCAACCATTCTTTATACAACACATTTGATAATGAAACAACACATTAGCATTAATTAACAACCATAAAACGAAATCTAGGAGATGATCAGGACATGGAGCATCCATTAGAGAAAGGAACAAAAATGAATGAGTAGCATACATAATTTTGTAGATCGTCAAAGCAGAAGAAATAGTTAACAGAGCATCTAACGTGAGAAATACTTATAGTGGGTGAGGAGTGAAAGAAAAAAATCAAGACCAAGACCAAATAAGAAGAACATACACACAAAGAAATTAAGTATAATGATGGTGACAACATCATAATATATTTATTATTCCCTTGAGTATGAATATTGAACAATTATTGTTGTGTTATGATAGTGGTAAAGATAGGATGTTTGATGTGAAAATGTTCATGATTTTTGTGCATAAAAAACTCATAGGAGTGATAGTCACACTTTGTACTAATTCATGTAGAGAGTGAAGAGATGCCCCAAGATTGGAGATGAGATTTCCAATGGTTCCTGGCTAGAGTGGAATTCTATATGGTAGAGAGAATGTAAAATGATTGAAAGTTTATATATATATATATATATTATATATATATATATATATATATATATATTATATATATATATATATATATATTATATATATATATTATATATATATATATATATATATATTTATATATATTTTATATATATTTATATATATAATATATATATTATTTATATAATTTTATCCACCTAGTTAATAGAATTCACATTAAACCTTGTATATGTGCATTTTCATATTAAGCTAGCAGATGTTGCACCTGAGTTATCTGTGCACAATAGTATAAATGGTTGATGTACAATAAGGATACTTCTACAAGAAGTGGAGGTCCAAAACATTCTTGCATCCTTGTTCGGGACATGTAAGGAATTGAAGGTTGGGGAGATGTTATAGGGGACTCTTAGGCTTATGTGTGTCATCATACCTATTACACTAATTAAATGTGAGTAACACTTGTTAAATATGTCAAGGAAAGTAAATGAAGGGCTAGTTGAGGTAGGTACAACCACTCGATATCACCTACCCATAAGCATGTATGAAGATTAATGGAAACATGGTTGGAATTCCTTCCCAACTTTGTTCTTGTTTTTTAATATGTGTTCTTGATATTGGAAACATGCAGTATGTGGTTTTACATTATAATCTAGGCTTATAACGACCTTTCTTCTTCTTTTATTTTGGCGGGGGGTGGCGGGGTGGTTGTTCTAATATTCAAGACTGGGTGATAATTGGGTTATTCATTGTGAATATATAATTAAAATAATTAATTAAGATACCCTTATTCCACTTAGATTTGGACAAAATAACATGAATTGTAAAAAATCCTTAGAGATACAAAAAGAAAACTACCTATTATTGTACCTCTTGAGAGCCAAGGTCCTTAAGGTGATGAAATATCCAACAAATTTGATCTAATGAAGAGTTGAGAAAAACTTACCCCAACCTCCCAATACCAATCGTAACTGACCCAAATGACCTTGACGAAGCGAAGTGTCACTCCCCTCGTGGAATAATATGGTGTTCGACATTTCCTTCAAGGCCCATGGAGACTTCCCACCCATAGTAACCTAGGTAATAACCATAAATATAGGGAAGTAAGGCTACCACCTAACTTCCAAATGATCAACAAGACACCTGTGATCAAGACCATACATACACACAAGGTAGCTAAGCTCAAAACCTTTTGAGATATTGGTCACACTGAGCCTTGCTTCTGCAAAAGATCCATAGATATGCACAATCTAATTAACATCAATACCAAGGGAGTAGGGATGTCACTACCCAAGTTCCTAATTTGACTGCATGCTTGATTCCCATGCTAGAGGAGCTTTCTAAAAAGCACTTGGGATGATGGTGGATTTACTCTTTCTAGTAAAACTATTTTTAGTTTTGCAACTTTGACGAGTGCTTTCTCCAAACTTATTTCGAGGATATACAAGCTAAGATAATGTTGGTGTGCTATAACAAAAAATTCTAATTGGTTTTATCAAATATTTATTTTATGGTTGTTATTTGTTCAAGGGTACAATGTGTAGTTGTGATGGTGCTTAGATACTCAAAACCAATCCAATTTTTTAATCATATGAAGGATGAAAGTGCTATTCAATTCGATAAAAAATAGTAAAAGAAAGGTAAATAGTTATTTTCCTTTCTCCAAGTGATAATAGAGCCTCATAGTCTCTCTCACTAATCACTCAACACACTCAAATATTCCCAGGAAAGTAATGTACTAATCAATTGATTGCTCTAGGATATTATGCAAAAGCATGAACCTAAAATAATCAAAAGCATAAAAATATTTCTACAAAATAAAAGGAATGTGAACTATTTCTTATCAAACAATATAAAAAAATTAAAAACATCAAATAAAGGAAGTTTGAAATTGCAGGAAGCAGTAAGACCAATCCTACAATTTTCTACAAAGGAAAACACCCCAAACTATAATAATGACGTAATACGTAGTACTCAAAGCAATTGGATTTTGTTTGAGGATTTCCAAGTCACAAGACACACGAGTAAAAATAATACACTAAATCAGGCTTACAATGTTATAAACCAATTGGGAGGTCAATCACCAAACAAAGAAATCAACCAAAGAAACAATATCTCAAAATGAAAGAAACGTGCAAGATTCAAGAAACTTTCCTAAGAGAGGAGAGAAATAGATCATATATGATAAATATCTAATCATTCCAATAATAAATGATATATATCTAAGCTCCATGCATAAAGATGCAAATGAAATCACATAGAAAACATAATTTAGTAGGCGATTTCTCCCTCAAAGAGCACATAGTATGTAGCGAAATCGCTTTTACAGGTGAGATCATGCAAAAACGGCGGCCTAAAGTCACTCTATAAAGCATGAATTTAACAACCCTCGTGAAAATTCCATGTCATAAAAGTTAATAAACGGAAAAATAATAACTACAGTTGATGGGAAACTTATTCCAAGTTGAATGTTGGCCAAGACATCCTAGTGTGGGTGTTCATTTGGTTATTAATGGCTTGGGAAATTGGCAAAGGAAATGGCTAAGGATTTGGAAAGGAAAAATGGCATTTCTGGCACATTTATTTATGAAAATATTGAAAATTAGGAGAAAAAGGAGGTGAAAGGTCACATCTTGCATGTGAGGAGGAAAATGAAGGAAAATAATGAAAAATGGAGAAAATAGAGCCCTCATTCATAAAAAGGCTTATGAGAACCAATTGGTAACCTTTTTTCAATTCAGTGTTGGAGTTCTTTCATTATTCTCTCTCTCTCGTACTCCTGGATACTTAGATTTTTATTGGATCAATCTTGGAGGGTGTGGAATAATTGTATTTTTGGACCCAGAAGCAAAAGGAAGAGCAAGAAAGTGCAAGAGGACATTAGGATCAACAACTATATTGGGATTTGCTTGTAGGTATTGAGTTGCATGCATGTTTCCCTCACTAGTTTTGGCACGCATGGGATATGCATGTGGATTTTTGGCCATGATCTATCACTGGCATGGACGATTACCTGATCTAAAAATGGATTGCATAGCCTTGCCATTTCCTAGATAGCCATGGAGATTATGGGTTTATTTCCTTGTTTTTTTTTGGTTGGTTTTCATGTTTCCTTAGCTTGGGTTGAGTTACTAGATCCCGGAAGACCTAGTTGGACAAATGCCCTGGAAACCTTGTAACATCTTGGGTTGGGTTACTAGTCCTGGAAACCTTGGTTGGACAAACACTTTGGAAGCCCTTGCTGATTTGAATTAATAGTCCTCAAAGCATTGGATGGAAAAATGCTTTGGATGCTCAGTGACAACTATGGGTTGACTTAAAACTCTTGGAAGACTTAGTTTGAACAAATTCTCTAGAAGCCCTGGAAAGATTGGATAGAGACCAATCGGATTAGAAGCCATGGAAGGCTTGGATATAGACCAATTGGATGATGGTTTTCTGATTTCCAATCGTGAGGTGGAATCACTGTTTAATGGGTTAAGGTGGATGGCCTCTAGAAGCCCTAGATGGTTTTGGACTGATGTGTTCTATGATATCCCACATTCATGCTTGGAATATGGCTTGGTTTTGAATGGATGAAGAGAGATTTGGCTCAACCTTTCTACAGTCAAGCCCATCTCGAGTTTGGATTTTGCATCATCCATATGAGGTTCTTTTCTCCTTATATTTTGCTGAGTATTATAATGGTTTATATGTGGATCATATAGCTATGATTTCATTGGTATTTTTTTCTACTATGTTGGTTGCATATATGTTTTATGATAGTAGATATGTATGTCTCTCATTATGTTTTTACTTGTAAATGAATGAAAAATTTATCTATGACCTAATCGATGACATTGAAGTCAATATATTGAGGCATCAATGTCTCTTAGTGATTCTCAACTAAGTATGAGACCCCTATGCTCAGATTTGTTATTAACACTTGTATATTACATATTCATGATAGGCTTGAAGAAATGCCTCTCATGGCTAGTAGGAGTCTAGTCAAGGTATTTTTCAAGTAATGGCCTTTGCACTGTCATTTCGCTATTATCTTATTGTTCTCAAGATGTCATTCAATTCTGGGGAGTGACTTGGGCTATAGGTCTAAGAAAGTGGCTCAAATCCTAGGGACACTTGCACATCACTATGCAAAGAAGTCCCTAGATGTTGGCTTGTACACCTACGAGAGCTTCCATAGGTCCCTAGATGCTGCCATGCCATAACATGAGAGCCTCCAAAAGTCAAGTGGCCCAAAAGCTCAATAGGACCTAGGGGCTAGTTTGTAGAAGGGTTGGATTGGCTCCCGAGGATCCTAATGCCAATGTTGAATTTTTGTATGGTGTGTTTCCATCAGTTCCACTTCCTTAACGTGACTTAGGAGGTTGAATCATATCATAGTGGTCTGTTCTCACATGTTTACCCCAGCTGGATGGTTACTTGAGTAGATGTGGGAGGAGTGTGTTATAGAGTGGTATAAGAGCATGGTTCACCCCTCAAAATAGAAGGGTTTTGTGTTGGTCATGCATGCATGTCAGTTACATATGTGTCTCTTATGCTTGCATTCCATTTGCTTGTTTCATTTGCATGATGTATATCATGGTTGTAGTAATGTCACCATGTGGAAGTTGATGTTATCATTGTTGAGTGCATTGTTGTGAGTGTAAGATTGGTTACATTTTGTTGTATCATGCTTACATGTATCATTTTTTATGCTTATTTACATTCATGTACATTTGGTTACATTCTTGTAGTCTTGGTTGCATGTATCATTCTTGTAGGCTTGGTTGCATGTATCATTCCTGTAGGCTTGATTACAAGTGTTTGTTTATGATTGATTACATGTGTTTATGCATATGTGTGGTTGGTTACACATTGCTTATGCATTTTAATGTTTATTTTCATGCATGAGGTCATGGTGTGTGTTGTTGTTAAGGTCATGCATTGATGACTTGACCCTAGCTAGAATGATGGTTGCATGGTTATATGCTTATGTGTTATGTTTCCATATGCTATCATGATTATATGTATCAAGTTGATTTGTTGATCTTGCAGACAAGATATCCTCCCTGAGCTATACTAACGTATGTTGGTTTATTGTGATTAGGTTTAGCTGACATGATACACGTTACAAGGAGAAATATCAAATGGCTAGAAAGATGGTAGACCACAAAGACTCTCCTTATGAATCAAAAGAGTAGTATGGTGTTGGGAACTCTTCCGATTTGGCAAATACACTAACAAGCTTAAAGGAAAAAATAAGGAGTTGTAAGGCAGATAATGACATAATCATGTAGGCACAGGAGAAACAAGTAGAGGTAAATGCAATGATACTTAAAATTTTGTGATACTTGTAGTGTCAGGGACCACGTCGAATCAACTACAAGTCGGCAGAAAAAACTAATGGGGCATATGGTAGTAGGTCACATGGTGGTCATAGGTCATATAGAGATGACACGGTTATAGATGGCAGATTGTTGGACATGTTAGTGTCAGTCTTTATAGCCTTCCTCCAGTGATCAAATATACTCTTACAAAGTTATTTTGAAGTGTCAAGGTCAAATTTTGTCATTTCAGTGAGTTTTCAAGCAAAATTTGGTCACTAGGCATTAGGTCTAGGGTTTGCTTTCACTCCTTCTAAAGTTGCCCAAACGCCCATCCATGTCATCATTCAACTGAGTCTATCATCATTCATAGGGTTGTCATTATCATGTCAGTGTCTAATGAGTCATTTTACATCTTGTTCATGCTTCAGTTGTGCCTTAGCAAGTTCATTTCCCTCTCCTAGGGTTTTGAAGGCAATTTCTCTTGGATGGTCAAATCAATGGCAAAACTTGTTTCCTGATATTCATACACCTTCCCCTATCCTTAAATTACCATATCATACACTTCCTAACACTCAAATTCCCCAAATTCCTCATTTTTGCACAAACCCTAGTTTCTAGCTACAACCTGGCAATTTTCTAGGTTTGGCCTGTGATTTGCCCTTTTGGACCCCTTCCCCTCACTCAATCTCTGAGATTCCACTTTCCCCTGCTTCCTAACATCCCTCCCCACTCCCAAAAATTCCCCCACGAATTTAGAAGCCCCCATCCCCTTCATTTCGCTTCATTTCGACCAAATTCCTTGTTTCACACATCGGGGCAAGTTTCACTCAAATGATGTTTCAGAGCAGTCAGAGATGAATTTTGGAAAATCGAGAGAGGTTTTTGTCCACCATATGCCAAGGAAGAAAAACCTCCTTCACTTTTTACACAGGTGTCATGGTTTGAGAGAAATGTCAAAAATATCGGCAAGAACGAAGGTGCTCCAAGGACGGTTGGCCAAAACACAAAAACGAAAGAAAACGCCCAATCCACTCCAAATTTTGGCCAAAGCCTCTTTGGCTGAGCATGGTACTTTATTGGGGACTCCCAGC
>APFE031562807.1:15525-32555 GCA_000404065.3 Pinus taeda | reverse complement strand
GGACTCTTGTGGGAGAAGGCTTTATTGTATATTGTACATCTATCTCTGCAATTTAAAGAAAAGGAAGGCCAGGGTTTTGCAGACATCATTGTGGATTGTTGTGTTGATGGTGTGTTCTCTACATTTTCTTGTAAGTCTGTTTATGTATTCCACATCTCTCTTTTGCTTCTATTTGGACAGATGAAGTGGTAAAGTTTGAATTCATGCTTTGACATGCTCAGCTTTTTAGTTTGTTCAAAATTTATGTTTTCTACTGTCTAGAGAGGATTCAAATGGTTGTTTTCCCTCTTTAGCTCCTTCTCTATCATCCCTGATCATCCATCTCAGATTAAGGCATCAGCGCCCACTCCTACCTTGCCCCAAAGATCCCCCTGCAAAAACTGTGCTCAATCCCCGCACCCTGAATTGCACTCCCTCCAATTGCCACCAAAAACCCAAAAATCTTTAAATCAACCCCCCTTATCAATTTACTAGCCTAATATCTTTAATCCTAATTGGTCAGCTTATCATATTGAAAGATCTACCGAATCTGACCCGAGAGAGCCTTCTCATACCTCGTAGGGCTAGCTACGAGGTGAAATGGTTTGATGTAGCCTTGAGAGTTTGACTATCTCAGCCTAGGTGAATTCCAAGCGCTAACAGGACACTCAGGAGAGGATAAGGGATAAACACATGTAATATTCCAGTTCTGATTAAGATAGACACTATGATTGTCATCATTATCATCCTTACATGAGGAGTGATACGGGATACTTTCTAGATGATTTTAAGAAAGAAAATCCACCTACTTTTGATGGAGAGATGAAGAAACCACAGGATGTAGAGCCATGGTTGCTTGGCATGAGGAATTTCTTGAGGTTACATGACTATTCAGAGAACATTAAATTTAGAGTAGCTACAGTTAGTCTCAAAGGTAAAAGAAACATTTAGTGGGGAGATGTGAAGAATGTCAGATGTATTGATGAGGAAGACTTGACTTGTAGTGAGTTTTAACAACTATTCAGGAAGAAGTGTCTATCATATAGATACTTTGATGATAGGGAAAAATAATTATATGAGCTAAAGGTGGGATCGATGATAGATGATGAGTACACTATTACGTTCTTAGAGTTACTAAGGTATGTGTCATACCTCATAGAGGACAAGGCCAAGATTCAGAGGTTTATTAGTGGACTATTGGTTTCATTCAAATACATGATTGAGTTCCATGAGCCTAGATCAATGGAGGAAGCCATTTGAAAGTTAAGGAATTGTTTTGAACAATCGAACCGCAAATCAGAGACTACCCTAGACTAGAAAGGTAATTCAGAGAACAAATAAAAATGGGATAGAAAGTGACAAATACCTTAGGGTATAGATAATAAAGAGAATGTTTCACCATCTAAGAAGTTCAATTCATCCAATAGAGGATAGGGACATTCATCTGAGGAGAAGAATAAGGGTGCACACTGGAAGCCTATAGATTTGTTGGACTTTTGGAAAAGATAATTGCATGAGAGATTGTCTATAGAATCAGGGTGGTATGCCTCAGATATATAGTGCACATGGCACACAAAATGTTGGGGATGTTAGTTAGAGCATTCATTGTATCTATGCAACACTAGATAGAAAACAATCATACCACAATGAATCTATCAGTGAGATGGAAGATAATATTTGTGAACAAGTTATTTCCATTTTGATTGACCCTAGATCTAATTATAGCTATGTTAGTCCTGACTTGGTCGATAAGTGTGGTTTGAGTAAGGAATTCCATGCAGGATATTGGTTAGTGCAATTGGCTACAAGTACCAAGAAGTGAGTTCACCATTGGGTAAGAGCTTGTGCATTTGATTTGAATGGTATGCCTACTGTAGCACATTTGAATGTATTACCATTGGGATGATATAGTATGTTGTTGGGCATGGATTGGTTGTAGCTTCATACAACCAAGTTGGATTGTTATGACAAAGCCATTGAGTGCGTTGATGAAAATGGATAACCAAGAGTCTTACAGGGTAAGAAGAAATCCACATCAATTATGATGGTGACATCTATGCAAGAAAATCATAGTTGTAGGAAAGGGTGTGTGCTATTTGCAGTAAACATTTCTAGTGACAAAGGTAAGGAAGCTGAGGATGCATATGTGTTGAGTAGGTAATTACAGCAGTTCAAGGATGTAATTATTGATGATATTTTCAAGTTACCACCTCACAGGGAAGTAGACCTTTCAATTTAGTTAGTGTCAGGGGCAGCTCAAGCATCAAAAGCACCTTACAGGATGAGCATACTTGAGTTGGTAGAGTTGAAGCCGGAATTGAAGGAAATGTTTGACAAGGGAGACATTAAGCCAAGTGTATCACCATGGGGCACATTGGTACTGTTTGTGAAGAAGAAAGATGGTACTCTCAGATTATACATTGACTACAGGTAGTTGAACAAAGTGACCATAAAGAACATGTATTTGTTGTCGAAGATTGATGACCTGTAGTATTAGTTGAAGGGATAATAAATGTTCTCGAACATTGATCTGAGATCCAAATATCATCAGGTACACATCAAAGAGGAGGAAATTTACAAGACAACTTTCCAGACTAGATATGTGCATTATGAGTTTGTTGTAGTTCCATTTGGCTTAACTACTGCACCATATACATTTATGTGCTTGATAAATAGTGTGTTACTTCTGTATTTGGATAGGTTAAATATTGGGTTCGTTGATGACATATTGGTATATCCTAAAAACGAGGAAGAGCATGTTGAGCACTTAGCAGTAGTGTTAAGGTGGTTAAGAGAGCTTTAGTTGTATGTTATGCTCAGCAAGTGTAGTTTCTTTCAGACTGAAGTACATTACCTGGGACATGTTGTCTCCAAGGAGGGCATTGAAGTAGATCCTGAAAAGATAAGGGCCGTCATGGAATGGGTAAATCCAAGAAATGTAGATGAGGTGAGATATTTCATGCAATTGACAGGCTATTATAGGAGGTTCATCAAGAACTTGTCACGAATTGCTTATCCTATCACATCATTGCAGAGGAAAGGTATGAATTTTTAATGGACAGAGGAGTGTGAGGCTAGTTTTGAGAATCTTAAGTATTTTTTAGCACATGCACTACTGTTACAGATTTTAGATCTGGACAAAGAATTTGTAGTATGCACATATGCTTGTAAGAATGGAATTGGTGGATTCCTTATGCAGGATGCACATGTGGTATGTTTTGAGTCATGAAAACTGAATGAGAATAAGAAAAAATATCCCACACATGATATTGAGTTGGCAACGATTATACATGCATTGAAGATGTGGAGACACTATCTTCTGGACAAGACGTTTACACTGAAGAGTGATCACAATAATTTGCAGTATCTATTTAACTAATCAAATCTGAATGGTAGGTAGGCTTGGTGGTTCACTACAATTAGGGAGTTCAACTTCGAGATAAGATATATTAAGGGTAAAGAGAATAGTTGGAAGATGCTCTTAGTTGGCAGATACAAGTAAATCACTTAGAAGATATGAGCTCCTATGGGACGAACATACATGGTAGGATCTTGCAGGCAGGTCAGTAGGATGTCAGATATATGAATATTATACATAGGTTGCAATAGAGTACACGTATAGGTACATGTGGTAGTACAGGTATAGGTAGAAGTATATGTACAGGTAGTGGTATAGGTACACGTATAGGTGTAGGTGCGCAAGATGTGGACTATTTCCTTTAAAAATATGGATTTGTTAGATTCGAAGCTAAGATATATGTGCGAGGTAGCAGTGAGCTCAAGAAGGTGACCTTGAGGGAGTTTCATGTGAAACCATATTCGGGTCACCCAGGTGATCAGAAGATACCAACAACAGTGAAGAGATTGTATTATTGGTTGAACGTGATGGATGTAGTAGAGTTTATGGCTACGTGTTTTGATTGTCAGCGTGTGAAAGCAGAGTGTAATCGTCCAGGTGGAATGCTAAAACCAATTGCGATTATCAAGTGGAAATGGGAAGTCATTTCCATAGAATTCATCATAGGATTTCCGAGGACAGTGAAATAAAATCATTCCATCATGGTTTTTGTGGAGAGTTTGACAAAGATTCCACATTTCCTTCCAGTGAAGTCTACATTCTCAGTTAGTGATGCAAAACAAGTATTCATTAGAGATGTGGTGAGATTGCAGGGTATTTCGAAGAATATTGTGTCAGGAAAGGATGCTACGTTCACTTCCAAGTGATGGAAGGAGTTATTTTCCGGTTTGGGCACAGAGTTAGCCTTCAGTAGATATTATCATCCACAAAAAATGATCAGACAGAGAGGATCATAGGATATTGAAGGACATGGTGAGGATGTATGTGATGCATCAACAACAAAAGTGGGAAAAGTATTGTCTGCTGGTACGGTTCTCTTACAATAATTGGTATCAGGAATCTTTGAAGATGATAATGTTTGAGGCATTGTATGGGTGGAGTTGCAATAGTCATGTCAGTTGGCATGAACTAGTTACCAGGGTGTTGATTGGACCAACCGTGTTAGCGGGCATGGAACGGGAAATGCAGGTAATCAAGAAGAATATATAGGTAGCACATGATAGGTATAAAATTTATGCATATTAGAACAAGTTGTTTAAGTAGTTACAAGTTGGGGAACATGTGTACTTTCACATCAAACCCAAGAAGATATTCTTATGGATTGGATCATGTGCCAAGTTGGCACCACAATTTTGTGGATCCTTCAGTATAGTTGAGAGGATTGGGCCAGTAGCATATCGACTTGCACTACTTCTTAAATTGAAATTCCATGACATTTTCCATGTGTCATTGCTTAATAAGTATGTTAGAGATGTTGATCATGTGATAGACTGGTATGTATTGTAGGTGGAACTAGATGGAGAATTCTAGAGGAAACCTCAGTGTATATTGCAGAAAAAGGTGCTCATGCTCCGAAACCAAGCAATCAAGCAACTTAAAGTGAAATGGAAGAACTTTGGGCCTGATGAAGCTACATGGGAGATGGTGGATCAGATGCAAGCTATGTATCCTTCCTTGTTTGTCAGTTGAGGCAAAGCAGTTTTGGTATGGCATTGTGGTACTTGTCTTGGTATATGTTTTAGAATATGTTTTGGTGATGTTTGGTATATGAAAATATGTATATGGATGTAAATACCACCATGAGCTATGTTATAAAGCTCCAATCAGTGGTATGTGTGTCATGTCATTATGATGTTATGTTGTTATGTTTTCATGTTGGTTTTCTTCCCAATAGGTTGATCATTGTAAATACTGCATCGAGCTAAGTTATAAAGCTCCATCAGCAGAATACTTTTCTTACAACGATTTTGTGGTTATAGGTGTTGTTAAACACTGAGTATGGTGTTCCCCCAAGGGGGATAGTTCTGTAACAACCCTGGTGAAAATTCCATGTAATAAAAGTTAATAAAGGCAAAAATAATAACCCCATTTGATGGGACACTATTCCAAGCTTAATGTTGGGCAAGACATCCTAGTGTGGGTGTTTATTTGGTTATTGATGGCTAAGGAAATTGGAAAAGGAAATGGATAAGGTTTTGGAAAGGAAAAATGGCATTTTTGGCACATTTATTTTGTAAATAATGGAAATTAGGAGAAAAGGGGTGCGAAAGGTCACAGGTTGCATATGAGGAGTAAATTGAAGGAAAATAATGGAAAATGGAGAAAATAGAGGCCTCATTCATAAAAAGGCTTATAAGGATTAGTTGGTAACCTTTTTTCATGTCAGTGTTAGAGATCTCTCATACTCTTGGATTCTTAGTTTTTTCTTGGAGCACTCTTAGAGGATGTTGCATACTTGGATTTTTGGAGCAGGAAGGAAACAGAAGAGGAGGAAATCGCAAGAGGACATTAGGATCAGCAGCTACAATAATATTTGTTGGTAGGTATCGAGTTGCATGCATGTTTTCCTCACCAATTTTGGCATGCATGGAATATGCATGTGGATTTTTGGTCATGATCTGTCACTAGCATGGAGGATTTCCTAGATTGACAATGGATTGCCTAGCCTTTCCATTTCCTAGATAGTCATCGAGATTGTGTGTTTATTTCCTTGTTTTGTTTTGGTTGGTTCCAATGTTTCCTTAGCTTGGGTTGAGTTATTATTTCTGTGAACCCGTGGTTGGAAAAATCTTCTAGAGGCCCTGTAAAAAATTGGGTTGAGTTACTAGCCGTAAAAGCCTTGGTTGGAAAAAATCTCTAGAAGCCCTTGGTGGGTTGAGTTACGAGTCCTGGAAGCCTTGGTTGGAAAAACCCTTTGGAAGCTAGACGACAGTTGTTGGTTGAGTTACTAGTCCTAGAAGCCCTAGAAGACTTGGATAGATAGCAATCTAATGATGATTTTGTGATGCCTGACCATGAGGTGGAATCACTATTTGATGGGTTGAGGTGGATGGCCTCTTGAAGCCCTATATGGTTTTGGATTGATGTGTTCTATGATATCCCACATTCATGCTCAGACTGTGGCATGAGGGTGAATGTTTGAAGAGAGATTTGGCTCAACCATTCTACGGTCGGGTGGAACGTGTAAGTCCCACCTCAGGTTTGGATTTTGCATCATCAATATGAGGTTATTTTCTCCTTGTATTTCTATGAGTATTATAATGGTTTATATGTTGACCATATGGATGTGATTTCGTTGGTATTTCTATTGTTATTATGCTGGTTATATATATGCTTTATGATAGTAACTATGTATGGATTTCATCATGTTTTTACATGTAAATGAATGAACAATATATCTATGACCTAATGGATGGAATGGTAGTCAATGTGTTGAGTCATTATTTTCTCCTAGTGATTCTCAGCTAAGTATGAGACCCCTATGCTCAGATATGATATTTACACCTATAGATTATATATTTGTCATATGTTTGACAAAAGTTCTATCATGGATAGTAGGGGTCTAGTCAAGGTCTTTTTTAAGTAATTTCTTTTACACTATCATTTCGATGTTATCTTACTATTCTAAAGATGTCATTCAATTTTGGGCAATGACCTCAACGATAGGCTTGAAAAAGTGGCTCAAATCTCAGGACGCTTACACATTTTTGTGCAAAAAAGTCCCTGTACACTGGCTTGCAAGCTTGTGAGAGGTCCAAAGGACTGTGGATGTTGGCATGCCCATATCATGAGAGTGGCTTGAAGTCAAGTGGTCCAAAAGCTCAGTGGGACTGAAGGGCTTGTTGGTAGAAGGATTAGATTGGTTCCTGAGGCTCCTAATGTTGATGTCGAATGTTTTTATGGTGTGCTTCTATCAGCTACACTTCATTAATGTGACTTAGGAGGTTGAATCATATTATAGTGGCCTCTCTTCACATGTTTACCTCGGTTGGCCGAATTCTTGGGTAGATGTGGGAGGACAGTGTTACAATAGATGGGGAGCAACTAGATACTATGATCAAATGTTTTGGAAGGGAAGATTAAAATGTGAGTAACGGACTATGGATCTGGTTTGAAACAAACCCATAGGACATCACAATCAATAAACAATCACACAAGAAAAATAAAAAACAATGGATACTCACAAGAGAAGGACGATAATAGGAATTTCTTCCCAATATGGAAACCAATTCTATTTTCCCATAATTTACTCAATAGTAAAGAAACTGTAGTCTAGTAGTCCCTACCTTAGGATCTACTAGACTCTAGAAATATGAAACAACCAAGTTCCGTAAGATGTATCACATATGATTCCTTTCATATCATGGAAAACACAGGAAGAGACTATACCTTGCTATCCTCTCATGTTTTCATAGATTATAGATTTGAAGTAGTAGCTAAATATCTTGTTCCTCACTTAAATATTTTTCTCTAGCTCTTGTGTCCTATCACCTATGTCTATTATCATACAAGGAAATATGATTTTCATACTCAAGAAGGGAATATTAGTGTACAAAAGTATATAATCATAATAGAAACATCATGATCTCATGTAACACAACAATTAGAGAGGGAAAACATATTGATTTTTTTATATAAATCAAAAATACAATAACAAGATTATACCTTTTGTGTCATGTGTTCTTCTCTAATCCCTTGACCTTCCTCCTTCCTTAATCCACTCACATACTTCACTCATTTGTGAGGCATGGAATGATCTCTTCATGGACATCATCAAACATAATAGAAAAATATAATTATTTTCTCCTCCTTTCAACCATTAAGTGGGTCTCATTATATAGACTCTTTCTAGATATGGGACAACGTATTTAAATAACTAAATGTATCTATGTTAATCTTACATCAAGGCCTTTTTGTTGTGATCCAAATTTTAACAGTTATCTATTTTTCAAAAATATAATTCCGACACAAAATAATTAAAATCTTACTACAATGATAATACTAGTAACAATTAAAAAATAACTTAGTGCCACATCCATGCCACCACAGAGTAAGTTTATACAAAAAGAAGCATAGAACGGATGACATGAGACTTAAATGTGTTATGTGCCTTTAGTAATATCCCTTTTCCATGCTATACCAAAAAGTCACAAGGTCTAGAATAAAAAATCAATCCATCTAATCTTAGAGAAAAAGGAAGTGACATCTAATTTATGATTATGTAAAGGAATTCCAAAACTATTTTTCTAGTAATTAATGATTTTTCGAAAACCTTTATCTTTGAATAAGAAGATGAAGTGTATTGAGTTCCCCTAGTAAAAGAGAAAGTGTATTTATGACATTTTTGTGAACTATAAACAATTCAATCCAACAAAAATATGATATTCTCCACATCTTCATTATTGTATACCATGAGATGCAGTATAGATACCCATCCTTAGTGTCTACTACTAGATTGGATATTGTATCCAAATGTTAAATCTAAAGGCTCATGTTGTTTCCACAAACATTAAAATAGTTCATAATAAACATCAGTTTTATGAGGAAATCCTCTAATTTGTGCATTACATAAATGGGATATTACGATGCATGATTCATCTGAGAACACTACCATACTCCATGTGTCCACCCTCCATGTGAATTCTCTCACATTAAATTTTAATCTATGGTCCTTTAGTCACATCTCTTGTTCAATTCCTAAGAACAAATGCACGTCTAATGGTCTCAAGCATGAGTATGCGCCCTCTACACCCCACTCAAAATTTCTTAGTCATCAAAATTAACCATTTTATACTAACTTTTGGAGTGTCTATAGCAGATCCTTTTGATAATGAAATATTGGAGTGTAAGTTGCCTTAATGACTATCATCATGTAGCACATGTAGCGGCTATACTCTATGATGAAAATAAAGTTGATATATTACTTGCTCGTAATCACGCAATCCAGATAACAATGAGCTTGGAATCCTAGTAAGTGTACTCGCACATGAAAAACTCACACCAAAGATCACTCACAAACAACTAAATAATCTACTCTCACCTGTGATAACTTATTCCTATGGAAAATTACTCCCACATCTCTCTCATATTCCTAACCTCTCCCTTGAAAGAGTGACACCTAACGTGCTTATGTACTAAAAAAAACTATTACAACAGAACCATATTTCATTTATTATTATTGTAACATATTATCACATATTTATACAAAAAGCTACGACTTAAAGATAAATTAACTTATATTATTTAGTTAATTGACAAAATATCTCAACCGGCTTAAAATCAAGAATAAATTAAAAAATTTCCGAATAGAATAATTTACTTAATAACGAACACTCTAAACATATAACAAATAAAAATTAATAAACATATAACAAATAAAAATTAATATCTTCCCCATATGATTCCAATATATTATTTAATAAATTATATATATAATATTGCTAGATTATCTTTATCAATCTATATATCCCATACAAATTTGTAAATTACCTCTACGTATCCCTACAAATCCCATTTCTTCGAGGCATCTTCGATTATTCTCGACATGAGAGTATGTCAAAAAATGGATCACCTCTCTCAAGCTTGCAAATAAAATAGCATAGAACAATAATGTTCATATTACAAAGGAATTAGTTAGCGCATGTCATAATATATTGCCTGCATGAAAAAGTAAAGAATATCATATTACCCAAGGGTTAGATTACAAAAGTCACTTTTAGAAAAATGGGAACACAAAAATTTGAATAAATTATTAAATAAAGATATAGCGACGATATAGGGATGCCCATTTCTGCTCAACCGTATTTATTTCAGGATTCCTGGCCAGTAAGTGAAATAGTGAAATAGTGAAGGCCGCACGTTTAGATAGCAAGTTTCTATTTCTATTTCTATATATCACTGAGATTACAATTTTGTGAAGAAACTTGAAGTTTTGAATTTAGTTGCAGAATGAAGGGTGGTTTTTGTTGCAAAACTGCTTCATGTTCTTTGATTATTCTCACATCCTTCTCTGTCATCCAAGCTCGAGATTTGAGAACCGAGGTAATCTTTCCTCGAGGAGTAGGGCCTGTGACTTCTCCTTGAGAAAACAAGCCATATGAGGATACTATTCACGAGGATGAAGTCGGTAGCTTGAAGTTGTACCCGATGGCTGAAAACTATAGGCAAAGTCCGTGAAAATTGCTCCCTGAAAAGGCTGATGCCGACATTATTGTCAGAAGTATGAACGAAAACGTGAAGGCGCCAGATGATGTGATGGATCATAGTCCAGGTATAGGCCACGGCGACCGTCATACCTTGTGTTATCACTCAGGTTGTCCCTAGGCTCCTGTAGGGATACGGCTGAGGTAACCACAAACCAATCTTTGGATTGCAGGTTCTAGCCCACTTGCAATTAGAGAGGGCTCTCTCTTCATGATTTAACTTTGTTAACGATTTTAGGCTAGCTTTCTGGTTCAGGGGTTTTTGTTTGTGATTGGATGGAAGGAAAA
Organism: Pinus taeda; assembly: GCA_000404065.3. NCBI lineage: Eukaryota > Viridiplantae > Streptophyta > Pinopsida > Pinales > Pinaceae > Pinus > Pinus taeda. The sequence continues at coordinate 21,728 of APFE031562807.1, read as the reverse complement.
TGCTTTCAGGCAGAGAGGCAATTCTTGAAGTGATAAGTTTCAAAGCATTGGGCATGGAGTCATGGGTTAGGATTATCAGTGCGTTTTCCTGGTCATAAGAGAAATATGAAGCAAGATAGCTGATCATAACACAATCTTAAAACTAAAAGGATGAATGATATGTAAGGAATGAGAGGCACTTAAGAATCTCTCATTTAACTTAACAGAGGGAAAGATGATCAGTATCTAGGGGCAATGAAGAAAGAATCCCTGGATAACTCTCTAAGGTTAGGGCAAACATGAGCCATGTGGAATTCATATTTATGCCTAAACAGAGGAAAACATAAAGAAACAATAGAAATTGAGCATAGAGAGTATTGAAACAAATTCTAAGCTACTCTTCTTTTCTACTGTCTAGATGGTAATTTACGAAATGGAAAATAGAGGTAAGAAACAATTATTGAATTATGTAACAACACGATAATTCCATAATCACTCTTCAACCGGTAAACACAGTGAACAATCCATTCTCCAAAGCTCATAAGCAGTCTTTGATTATAGAAACTATCAAGTATTACAGTGCGAGCCTCTCTTGGAGCAAAATTAGCTAAAGATAGTTTGCTGACAACCAACCAACCAACCAACCCTGAATACAGTATTCAGGGCTGTCTTTATAGTGAAAATATCTCAAATTATTTATTACAATAAACCTAAAATAGGTCTGCAAAAGGAGCTTTCTAAACCTAAAATTGTGCCAAAATCAAATGCTGTAAATATCTATTAAACTCTGTTAGAGGTAGCTGGATCAAAAAGAGTGCAATGTGGCCTTTGGAGGCTCGATGCAGTACTGTTGGAATAACTGTGCTTTGGGATTTGCAGCTCTGTTCTGGTGTGAGTTAAATGTGCAATAACCATGATTTGAGAGTTCTGAGTGGCCTCGCCCCTTTCTTTGACTTTGCTGGAAGGTATTTAATTTTCACCTGCTTTGGGCCACTGTTAAGATTTTTCGCTGATACTCTTTGCCGCTACATTGATGGTCTCCACCACTTTCTGATACTCTTTGACGTGCTTTCTCTCTGTAAATTTGATCTGATACTCTTTAATCTCTGTCTCTAGTCTCTTCCTGTCTTCAAATCGGTTTAATTTGGCAAAATCAGGCAATTTCGGGCCTTTTCGGTGCAAAACGGGCCAAGGAATCAAAAGATTCCCTAAAGATTCCCCAATATGGCCTATTTCCCGTAGCGATGCGCGATTAGCACGAAGCGCTAGTCGCGCATCGAAAACTGCCTCCATTTCTCATTCCGGAGCTCCGACGTTAGTAGTACGGTGGATGATGTCAGCATGCTGACATCAGCAGTGGGGTCCTTTCGTACGGATGTGATGTCAGCATGCTGACATCATCAAGGTGACGTGGCAGGGTGACGTGGGTCGGGCGCAAGCTGGGTGAGGTGACATGGAGGCGACATGGCAGGATGAGGTGGCGCTCCTGTTACGTGAGGGGAGGGCGGTTTTGCCTGGACATCGGACCACCTTTGGTACGGAGGTGGTTTCTATCAGGGGCGGCCCGATGCAATGGGAGGCCACCACCTGTCCCGGTGTACGACGGTAAAACCGTCGGACGTCAGGTGGTAACCTACCACCGTAATCGGGCGTGTGATGTGAGCAAGGATCGTCGTATCTGGGGAGGGCGATCCGACGGTGGACGGAAAAGGGAGATGCGTGGGGTTTAGTAAAGGCACGTGCGCGTTAAATCCTTAATTTTTTGCGGTACTGTGGCTTTTTAACTTTAGAAAATGGGCAAGAAGAATGCGCGGGGAGGGTTATTAGCCTTTGGAAAGGGTTTCTTAGTGTTTGGAAGGGGTCCAGACACTTGGGAGTGGGAATTTTTGCAGAGGGAGGGCTATTACTAAAGTCCAGGTGACTTAGTAATTCCCAGTGAAGTATTTATGGTTATATTACAACCAGGGGGAGGGGATATTTACATAAGGGGATTATCTACATAGTTTTAATATGGGGATAGGGAAAATATAGGGAGTTAAATAATAGTGTTAGTAGTTAATATGGATATGACAAGAAATCGCTAAGCTTCAGAGATCTTAGGCTTCAAAGGGGAGATAGAACCTTATAGAGAAAGTATGAATCCTCTTTGAGTGAAGCAGATCTTCACCCAGGCTAATGACATGAAAAATGATGAAACTAAGAGATATCAAGTAGATCTTGACCTCTTTTGGGGAAATTAGTTAATGATTTGGGGGAGATGGAGAAAGGGAAGTTAGTTATGCCTGTTTTTGAGCTCTTTCACATAAAATTGCCTGGAGATTGTGCCCTGAGTAGAGATGACACCTTGAAAACATAGAATTGATTAGAAATCAAGATTTTGCAACCTCAAACTACCTACCCAACCTACTTACCTAACATTTTTTTCTTCTTTTGGTTTGGGTACACTTACACTTGCAGACCCATCATTTAAATTTTTTATTTTTATGCCTTCCTATCTACAAACTACCCTTTTTTCTTCCAAGGGCTCAGATTAAGCAGTTGGGCTCCTTTGATTCTCTACCTATCTAAGAATCTGCCAAGATTTAGCTGTTTGGACAGATTTTCATTCTCTATATTCTAAAACAGGAAATTGAAACCTAGGGAGACCAAGATTAAGCTGTTTGGACCTCCCTTTAGCTGAAAATTGAACAAAACTGAAATGACTTTTCGAAATTTGGAAAGCAGTTAGATGAACTCTGAGTAGCCTTCTTTGCTTGGTGACTGTTTAGCAAATATGGAGCATTGCAACATGCAAAGTATGACATATTTGGCCTGTGAAATGTCAATCATGAAAAATGAGTAACCTGCTGCAGCAGGAGGCTAATAGTGGCTCCACTTGGGGATGACTTTGTTGGACACCTAATCCTAAAGGGTTAGTGTGGAAGCCGAATGGACAAAGCAGTCCAAGGGACCTTGGGATGTGAATCCCAGCGGTCACCAAATGTACTATAAATGTATATCAAATTGTTAATAAAATGGTATTGCAAGCTTTATCTTTTCATTCTCTCTCGTTCACCATGTCTGTTTAACATGGTATCAGAGCAGGCGTATTCCTGCCCTGCACAATTAATTTGAGCCATTTGTTCATGGCCTTTCTATGCAGTTCATTTTTGCCATAAATTTCATGAATATTTTCTCATGAATATTTATTCAGCTAAATTTTAGCTGCAACCTGTTAAAACTGCTACCTACGCTGCTCCTCCATATAATTAGCTGCCTTCATTACCTGCGCTCTGTCTGCCACACCTGTGCTGCCCTGACATATTCTATTTGTGATTTCTGTATATGCTTAGACACCAAAACACCAAAACGTTTCACTGAAGCGTTGAGTGCCTGCCTAACCTGTAACGCTCCATTCTGGCTGCCTGTTATTCTGAATACAATAATCGACCTCTTTCTGCCAACTGTTCTGCTTACTGCCTTTTCATTTCTCGAGCATTTCCTACATTTTTCGAACCTTTTGGCCTTCCTCTAGAAGGATTGTGTTGTACCTGCAAGTCAGAGTGGAAAATATCGGAATTATGGTGAAGAACAGAGCGTGGACTGCGAGGAGGACCTGAGAAAGGATCCGCCTTAAGTGATCCTCCTAAAATAGTAGAACAATGGCCAGGGTTTAACAGCCCATTTACCAATGGAATTATAGGGTAGCATGGTTGGTTACTAGAATTCAAATAGCCATGGCATCTGGCTTGATCGCTTACCGATGGCGCCATACTCTGTCTGGTAAACTGCCATTCGCTAGCTCTGGAACCTGTTTCTGAAGGCTTGGAAGCAGTATTTTCTGGACTTTCATTTGAAATATCAACAACCAACATATCTGGAGGCAAAACTGTCTCTCCAGTTGACACTAATCCGTCATGTCTTGAAAGAAGATTATCATTTTGTTCTGGAAAATGAAACCCGCCCTCGCTAGCTGGTGTAAGTGAACTGGCCAAATCGTAATCTAGGGCCTTACCAGTTACAAGACGTTGTTGTTTTGATTTCGTTAGAGCTTTCACATGTTCCAATTCTGCCTCTCTGGGGAGGAGCATTTACATCAGGAGTTCTAAAAATCAGTGAATTTGTTGACGGTGGAGCAACAGATGCTTCATTTTTGACACTTCCCAGCAACCTAGACTTCGGCTTGGGCTTCTTGCCAGATTCTAGGAAACCAATCGGGGGTCTCAGCTTCAGCAGTTTTCTTTTTACTCCTCACCTGCTTCCTAATGGAAGCCACTTCCTTCCCTTGCGCCGGAATCGCCGTACCAGCCTGCATTTCTGCATGAGATGGACTCTGCTCGAGCTTTATAGTTCTGTTTTCCATTTCAAAGGCATGAAACGGGTAACAGCCGGGCGAATATTTTCAGTCGTTTCGGACATCTCAAAAGACAGATTTTCGAACAGATAAATTTGAGGGGAACGGGCCAAGTACAAGAGTCAAAACTCCGTGAAATACTGCAAATCTTGAGTCCGACCGAAACAAAGTTCAAGCAGCCGGTTGATGGGTTAGCGCCTTTGTTGAAAAGGCTCAACATAGCACCTCGACTCGTTTGATGTGATGAAGCATCGCCACTGTCCAGAAGGTTCCGCTTTCGATTACTGATGAATCGTCTCTCCCACGCCCTACCTCATATCTATGTCGATGTCGCTCAGCGTTTTGGTATAACTTTGCAGTGATGCAATCCGCACTCGGGAAATATGTCCTCCTAGAACCCAGTCGCAACATTTGGTGATGGCTACCCTGAATGAGGGAATTTGTGTGCATTTCATCACTGGTAAACTCGGGAATCCACTGGTAATTAATTCGAATCAGAATGTGTTTGGCGGAATTAATTCAACCATTTGCAATTGGAGTGCAAATGTGTTTGGCGGAATTCATGGGTAATTAATCACACATTGGTGCTTGTGATTACCCACTAGTCGTTCCAGAAAGTTGCTCGTTTAATGATCAGAGGAAACAATTTTACAACATATATATCAGCCTTTGGATAGCCGCTGAGAGACGAGAAGAGTGTAGTGGCTGAAACGCCATTCCATCTATGCTTTTATCTTGTTATTTTTATTGTTTGTTTTCTGTGTGAAAGTGTGCAAATACCAGGACGTGCGCAGTTACCTCCACTCATATTTGTTGAATTCATTGAACATGAGCATACACTTGTGGCTCTTCGTGTGCTGAATAACAATCCTGAAACATTTGGACCAGAACATCGGCCTATTGTAGAGTTTGCAATCGAAGATGTGCGAAAGTTGCAAAAACTTCAAGCTAGGTCTCGATTTTCTGCTGCTGCTGAAACTAAGAATGCTCCTGCCGAAAAGAATAGAAGAAAACAAACTCAGACAGATGTGAATGAAGGGGACAGTAAGCTTGAGTTATCGGCATCTTCAAGGGAGGACAAGAAAGGAAATACAGCGAAACAGAGAAGGAAGGATAAGGGCAGAAAGAAAACTGAGAAAAATGTCAATGTAAGGGAAAGTAAGTTTTGCTACATTGAAATTGATACTGTGTTGTTTGGTATCCTGCTGCTACTCATCTAATAGTTGCAATTACTTATTATTTTATAGACCAATTTGTAGCTGAAGATAACATCACTTCTCCGATTATATTGGTCTGAAATGGATAGAATAGATGATGTATTGAAACTACTGAATAATTTAATGTTGTCCACTGTTGATGAGATGGTTAAGATCAACAAAACCTCTCTTTCCAATATCAAAATTTGTCTCCAAAATGCACATGAGAATATTGAGTTTTTGCAGCTTGAGACAAAGCTGCAGCAAGAAGAACTACATCAAAATCGACATCATTCTGAACCTGTTTTTGTTCAGAACATTGAGACAACCACCCATCAGCAGCAAGTCAATAATGTTCCTGTTCATTCAAATAAAGCAGTTGTTGTACATACAGATGCAGAAACTCAGTCTGCACTTCCCAAGCCCATCATCATACCTTGGGAACAGCTTGTCCATAACAAGCACAGAACTGGTCTTGGATATGACAAGGACTTGTCCTTTCATATTCCAGACTACGCCAAGCCCATTCACTTTCAGAGTGCTGGTTTCATTCATGACAGTTCACCTGCTCCTCATGACAGTACAGCTACAGCTGTTCCATACTCTGCTCCTCTTCCACAACAACAACATATCGTGAAATGCCAACACTGTGATCGAGTTGGCCATCTGAAAGATCACTGTTTTGATCTTCATCC
>APFE031562807.1:756-14882 GCA_000404065.3 Pinus taeda | reverse complement strand
ATCACAGGTTGAGACTTCCCTTTTACAGGTTGAAGTTTTACCTTTTATGCGGGGTGAGGCCTCCCTTTTATGGTTGAAGGTTTCCCTCTTTAAAACAATAGGATCACTTCCTCTAGCTGAAGACTTACAGCTTCTTGCCAGTTTTGGAAGAGTTCCGGGAATTGCACTAAGTGTTCCAGTGTTGGTGGCTATCCTTAAACCACCGCCCTTTTTTACCAACATTTCATAGAGCACATTCAGCCTAGTGCTGCCATGCATTATTGCACATTTTGTATTACAGCCCTTTTCTTGGACTCATACATAACCCTTCGGATTAAGGGGGGGAATGTTGGACACCTAATCCTAAAGGGTTAGTGTGGAAGCCAAATGGACAAAGCAGTCCAAGGGACCTTGGGATGTGAATCCCAATGGTCACCAAATGTACTATAAATGTATATCAAATTGTTAATAAAATGGTATTGCAAGCTTTATCTTTTCATTTTCTCTCGTTCACCATGTCTGTTTAATAGACTTTTCCTTGTGAGAAGTCAAGAACAACAGGTCAGATTGCCTTGATTCTCCTGTTATTTCTCTGCTTTGAATTTGTTAGTGCTGACTGTTGGATTGATTTGAACTTTTGGATTTGTAATAGCTCTTTCCTTCACTTGTGCTGCTGTTAAACTGTAAAGCACTGCCTGCTTTCTTCTGCGTGCTTTAGCATTCTGAATTCTTGCAAAAATAGAATCAAAACACTGATATATACAAACATTCTATGTACAGAATATAATTCCGCCATGCTCTTTCAATCAAAAGGATCATTGTAGTGCTTTAGCATTCGGCCATTAAGAGGGCCTTCTTTAGCTGTGCTGGCATCTGGAGATTTGAGAAAATAGGTATTATTGCCTTGCACAACGCTGATAATGTATGGACCTTTCCACATAAAATCGAATTTTGCATGTTTTCCCTTGTCCTCTCTTCGTGAATCCCATCTTAGAACTTTGCTGCCCACCCAGAAATCTTCTTCTTTAGCCTTCTTATCAAACATCTTTTTGAGTTTTTCTTGCGTATTTGAGCTCAGTCGAAGACTTGCTCTCTGGTTTGCTGAAGATGAATGGTTTGATTAACTCTTCTCTGCATGTCATTTGGTTCAGCCTGAATTTCCTGCAACAATTTAATAGTGGGAATGCCCAAAGATGAAGGTAATTTGGCTTCCATGCCATATAAAAGTTCATAAGGGCTCATCCCAATGGATTTCTTGGTGGAATGTCTATCTGCCCACAGAGCATTTGTGAGCTTCCTATGCCAGTTCTTTTTGTTTTCCTCCAGCAATTGCTTTGTGATATTGATGAGGCTTTTGTTGGAAGATTCAGCCAAGCCATTTCCTTGAGGGTAGTAAGCTGTGGAGTGGCCTAAGATAATATGGTATTTATGGCAGAAGTTGATCTTTTTTTTGGATTTGAAAGCAGCAACGTTGTCAGTGATGATCTTCTCAGGGAAGCCGAATCTAGAAAGGATATTTCTCTCAAGGAATTGCATAATGGTGGAGTCGTTGGCTTGTCTACATGGGATGGCTTCAATCCACTTGGTAAAATAATCGGTGGCTGTTAAAATCCACTTGTGTTGGCCTGAGGAAGAGGGATGAATTTCTCCAATGAAGTCGAGACCCCATTGTTGAAAAGGTTTCTCGGTTGAAATGGGCTTAAGGGGCAAGGGCAGAAGTTTTCTTTTCCCTTCAAAGATTTGGCATTTGTGGCATGAGACAACAAACTTTTTTACATCTGCAAATAGAGAGTGCCAGTAATAACCAGCCCTTAAGATCTTGTCAGCCGTGGACTTCCAATATAAGTGTCCTCCACAGTCCCCTGCATGGAATTCTTTCATGATGCTGTTAGTTTCATTCATAGTTAAAAAATTAAGCAAAATACCTTCATGATTTTTGCAAAACAAAGCACCATCTATGACACAAAATTTTGATGATTTCATCCTTAGAAATCTTTTCTTGGTTCTGGACAATCCTGGGGGAGCACACAGGTTTAACAATACAAAGCAAATATCAGCATACCATGGGGATTGCAAGAAGGTTTCACTGATCTGTTGAGTCGCTAGCTCCGGTTCATTGTCTAGTTGATTAATGTCTAAGGCTTGCAAGTTTGTTTCGGGCATCAGTTTGGCTAAACCTTGTCCTTTTATTAGCTTGGTGGGTTTTATTTCAATGTCGTATTCAAGGATGTTGGCAATCCACTTGCCTCTTTTGCCTTCTAGTCCCTCTTGAGTTAATATATCCTTTACAACAGCGTTAGGGACATAGGCAATCACGTGGGAGTATAGGATGTAAATTCTGAATTCTTTAATGGCTTTGACCAGGGCATAAGCCTACTTTTCCATAATCTGATATTTCAACGGTGCATCTCTCAAAGCTCGGCTGAAGAAAGCAATTGGGTTTTCGTTGCCTTGATTATCTTTTTGCAGAAGGACAGAGGCTATAGTGTGTTCAGATGCAAAGGAAAAAATGATAAAATCTTTGTCGAATTGAGGACTGGTGAGGACAGGCGTCTGAGTTAGGGCAGTCTTTATACTCTCAAAAGCCTGCCTGGTTTCAAGAGACCATTTTACCTTGGCATCCTTCTTCAACATGTTGCTCAATAGCCTTATTACCTCGGCTAGGTTTGGGATAAACCTCCTTAGGAAATTGATCTTTCCAAGGAATGCTTGCAGTTCTTTTATGTTTCTTGGATAGGGGATTTGAAGGATAGCTTGAATTCTTTCCAGGTCAATTCGAATTCCGTCTTTTGATATGATATGTCCTAGAAGCTTGCCTTCCTCAAGGGAAAATAGGGACTTCATAGATTCAAGGAAATGCCATATTTCCTGCATGTCATGAAAATTTGCCTTAAGTGCTTAAGGTGCTCTTGGTCAGATTTGGAGAATGGGGTCAGGTCATCAAGGTAAACTACGAGGAAATCATGTATCTCCTTGGAAAATGCAATATCCATTTCCCCTTGAAAGTTAGCACCGGCGTTTTTCAGCCCGAAAGGCATTTTAACGTACTTAAATGTTCCCCACGGTGTGGTGAAGGATATCTTGTCCTGGTCATCCGGGTGAACAAGTATTTGATTAAACCCTGAAAATCCATCTAGTAAAGAAATTATAGAGGAACCCACTACTCTTTGCAAGATATGGTCCATTTTGGGCAAAGGGTAGTGGTCTTTTAGAGAGACCTGGTTTAAATTTCTCAAGTCAACACACAGTCTTATCTCTCCTATTTTTTTCCTAGTGGAAACTAAATTAGACACCCATTCAGAGAACCAGATGGGTGCAATGATACCTGCTTCAAACATTCTCTTTATTTCCTTTTCGATAAGGGGAAGAAGCATGGGGTTGATTCTCCTAAGTCTCTGTTTGAACGGTTTTTGATTTGGTTTTAAGGGAATGGTATGTTGGATCACTATGGTGTCATAGGACTTCAAGTCCTCATAACTAGATGGGGGAACATCAATGGTCCTTGTTCTTAATTTGTATTACTTGTGTACCTTGTACACAACAGTATCATAGCCTTGTTTAAAATTGAAAGACTCTCCCGACTTGGTGTGAAATTGTTTTGCATCTGGGTATAGTCGGGCTTCCTCAGTAAGAAAGATTTGTTGTTCATTTTCTGAATCTATCAAGTTCATATGAGTCCCCTCTGTGGGCTCAGGTGATCCAGGTGGATATTGGTGGCCACTTTCCAAGTCCATCTGGACCCCCATCATTTTTTCTCTCAGCATTTTCAGTTTCCTTAATTGTAGCACAACTTACTATTTTTAGCAGTTTTTCGGGTCCTAAACTTCCGGAGCCGTTTTGAGGCCCTAAACGACGTTTTTTGGGAAATCTGGGGGCAACATGGGTCCATGGACCGATGTTTCCCTTCCCAAAGTGGTAGTTCTAGGATAGATCTTTCTAACGAGCTATCGTACGCGTCAAACGGAGATCATATGCCAAAGTTACGACCCTGGGAAATTGATGTACCAATTTACCCAAATGGGGCCCACAATTTGGCGTTTCATCTTCTAAGGGTTGGTTTTGGAATGTGAAGGGTTTTCCATTGTTTCTCAATAATAAATAGGCCTTTGAGCCTCATTGTAACACAAGTTCGGAACAGTTCAGAGGCATGGAGCCGCACATCTCTTCTCAGAGATAAGCTACCATCGCCCTAGCTAGTTTATTTCCAATTCTGGTTGTAAGCATAATTCGGTATTTTCCATTAATGAAATGAAGTATTATTTCCGTTGCATCTCTTTATTTATGGTTATCTCTGTAATCTATTGCGTTCCTGTTTAAATCCAGATCATCCGCCAAGTTAGGGTGGAATCCTCAAGCTTCTCCTAGACTTTCGTTTCTGGCAACATTGAACTTGCCAGATCTCACTAAGTTAACTAACAGTCCAATCAAGTACAATCTAGCTTGGCCTCGGGTCCCAACCAAACTCCCTTCAGAAATTCCAAAATTCGAAGGGAAGAGTGGTGAGGACCCAGGCGACCATGTAACCACGTTCCACTTGTGGTGCTCATCAAACTCCCTGATCGATGACTCGGTTAGGTTGAGACTATTTTAATGCACCTTGACTGGTAATGGGGCCAAATGGTATATAGAGTTGCCTGGGGGTAGCTTTACATCATTCACTGACTTAAACAATATTTTCTTAAACCATTTTCAGTTGCCTGTCTGGTATGATGCCGGAACCGAACTACTGGCCACTTTTCGTCAGGATAGGGAAACTCACATTTCTGATCATATTCAGGAATGGAGATGGAGAAAGAGGCTCATTAAAGCTGAAATCCTTCCGGAGTACCGTCTCGAGTGGTTTTTGAAATCTTTGATTACCTGAGATCTCCAAGGATGTCTCCATGTCTGGGGTCCATTTTGAGGAGCAAGCCATTTTTAGGGCCCAACAATTAGAATTGATCTACTCTCAGTCTGGGATCCTACAAAAGTACTTGCCATATGCTCCTGGGTCTAAGGTTGACGTAGCTAAGTCGAAGCCAGGTCCCCACGCGGATGGTATTGTTGGGTCGGTAGACACGAATACGGTGAAATTGTTGAATCAATTGCAGCAGTTGTCTTTACAAACTGCTTCTAACAACCAAGTCACATCGTCTAAACCTACGGCTTCCCAAACTTCTTCGATTAATGTCGTCCAATCTGATAACCCCAAAGGAAATCAAAATTCCAATGGGAAAAAGAAAGGACGAGATAAGAAAAAGAACTAGGATGGGTAGCCTGATGCAAGTAAATCCGGCAATAATGCTGGTGGTGGTAGAAATGAGTCGAAAAAGAAAGTCAAGTTTCCATGCAAGTTGTGCACTGGAGACCATTTAACTCATCTTTGCCCCAAGATTGAAGACGCTCAACACTTGTTAGGGCAGCAAGGGACTTCTAGTTCCCAAGCTGTGTTAACCATCCCTTTTCCCCAAGGGCAACAACTTCTTGCTGGCGCGAGTTCAAACCCTGGAACCTCCGCAGGGGGAAACCAAGAAGGGGAAAATCATCGAATGTTTTCATGATGGGTTCTAACGTCCATGTGGCTACTCGGTCACGTGATTATGGTGAAGCCGAAACTTCCAAGGACAAGGTTGTTCCCGGAAGTACTGACCTTCATATTGAGCGACCACCTATTGAGACTATACCACGGATACCGAAAGGTTCCGCTAAACGCGCGACTATTAATCCTAATGCTAAGGCCACCCAGAATTACTCCATTGTGGAAGATCTAGCTCAAAGTCCATGCGCTATTTCCGCTTTAGAGGTTCTCCAGTCGTGTCCGGCTCAGAGAAGTGCTTTACTTTCTGTGATTGGAGCAGTTGATCCGACTAATTCTTTAGTGCTCACTTTCGACATGTTAATGTCAAAAAGCGACTCCCTCATCATATGGCTTTTCAAATAAAGTCTACATACCGGAAAATTAACATTTTTTGTACCGTTATTGATGAAGGGGCTTCCACATGCATCATGTCGATGTCATGTTAGAAGGCTATTGGATCGCCTTCAGCTGTTCCCTCACCTACCGTCTTGACTGCATTCGATGGCCATTCTCATAAGCCGCATGGGATTATCCCGACCTTTCCTATATGTGTTGGGGGGAAGGTCGTTAATATTGAAGTAGAATTCGTAGATGTTAACCTAGACTATAATCTCCTCCTAGGAAGGAACTGGGTATACGAAATGGACATTGTTGTCTCGACTCTGTTTCGTGTCATTTGCTTTCCTCATGAGGGGAAAATTGTGAAGGTTGTTCAATTGGATTATTGTCCAGTTGATCCTCAAGTAAGCTCCGACTCTACTGTTCCTTTAGTAGATAACCCTCATCCGCCTACTGAGAATCTAGGAGTAGGGATGTATTCCTCATTGATGGGTACTTTTGAGTTTCCCTCTCCTATCGCTAAAATCAATGCCATCTCATCATCTAAGGAGTCTTCTCGAGAAGAGTTCTTTTGGACTCGTTATTTTTCAGACCCTTGGACCTTGCCTTCACCTACGACCACATTAGTTGAAGACAAGGGAATGGAATGGAATTTCCTATATCTGTGACTGAGCTTAGGTATTAGTCTATCGTCAACTCTGCAGATGACCATTCTACTCCTTTTTCCGAAGAGGAGTTAGATGGCGATGTGGCCCCGGCTTGGAGCCTTGATTCTACCTCTGCTTTGGACTGCTTAGATTCAGCTTTACCTTCAGAAGAAGCAATTTTCGAACCAATGATGGGTATAGATCGACCTTGGAAAGATTTACACCATCGTTCATACTTTCTTCCTCCATTGCAGGAGTTAGAATCTAGATTCTCCAAGCTCTGTTCTAGTGATGTTTGTATGGTGTCAAACCCTTTGGCTCCAGCACACGTTCGTGCCAAAGGTAATATGTCGATGATTTCAAAAACAACACCTATAAACATCTCTAGGGACCCTAAATGATCGAGAACTCTTCGGAATTGAGTGTTCCCCTGAAGAAATTCAAATTTACACCGACCTGTTCAAGGAATTTCGGGATGTATTCGCTTGGTCTTATGAAGAAATGCCTGGCATTGACCCATATATAGTTCAACATGATATCAAGATGTATGAAAACGCCAAACCAGTTCGTCAGAGGCTTTGGTCGGTCAACCCTAGGAAAGCAGCAGCTATCAAAGTGGAAGTGGAGAAGCTGCTAAAGGCAGGTTTTATATACCCTGTTCCTCTTACTGATTGGGTTTATAATCCAGTCCCTGTAGATAAAAAGCAAGGAACAATCCGAGTATGCATCGATTTTAGGGACCTAAACAAAGCTTGTCCCAAAGATAATTACCCCACGCCATTCATTGATCAGATTATCAATGAGTGTGCGATAATGAGATTTTTTCCTTCATGGATGGATTCTCTGGTTATAATCAAATTTCTATCCGTCCTGAAGACCAACATAAGACAACCTTTATATGTCCCTGGGGTACCTTTGCATATAGAAAGATGCATTTTGGTCTTAAAAATGTTGGAGCTACCTTTCGGCGGGCCATGTCATATGCTTTCCATGACATTAAGCATGTCATCGAAGCATACTTAGATGATCTCGTTGCTCGTTCTCGAAAGAGAACTGATCACCCTAACCACCTTCGAATGGTTTTCGAGTGATGTCGTTTTTATAAAATCCGGTTGAATCCCAACAAGTGCGTTTTCGCGGTTACATCTGGTCGGTTGTTAGGGTTCATTGTGTCAAATGAAGGGATTCGGGTTGATCCCTTCAAGGTTGAGGCAATAGTTCGGTTGCCTCCCCTTTCCTCAATTCGTCAACTTGAGGGTCTTCAAGGGAAGGCTAATTTCTTAAGGCATTTTATAGCAAACTATGCCAAGATCACTAAAGGGTTCATGCGTCTGCTATGGAAAGGAGTTCCATTTGTATGGGATGATTTTGCGCAATGATCATTTGATGCTTGGAAAAAGCATTAGTCTCTACCCCGCTTTTTAGTCCACCGGATTATGGCAGAGACTTCCTTTTATATCCTGTTGCGGCAGCATCAACCATTGGTATGGTTCTAGTTTAGGAGGATTATGCTCTCACTGAGCACGTGATTTATTATTTGAGCCGAGGCTTAATAGGTCCTGAACTTCACTATTCTCCGGTTGAGAAGTTGGCCTTGGTAGCTGTTCATGCTGTCCAGCGGCTCCGTCATTATATCTTGCTACGAAAAACTTTTGTCTTAGCGGCGGTCAATCCATTTCAATTTGTCCTCAATACGCGAGTGATTGGGGGCAAATATAATAGATGGATAGTCATCTTGCAAGAATTCGATCTCGAGTTCTTGTCAGCCAAGTCTAAGAAATCCATGGTTTTCGCTGAGCTAATTTCTAAGCTACCTTGTGGAGAGGATATTGTTTATGACGAAATTTTTCCCAACGAACATTTATTCCTCATCTCTTCACTCGACCCTTGGTATGGAGATATCATTGTCTATCTCCAGACTTCAAAGTTTCCCTCTACTTTCTCCAAGGATGAACGTCGTAAATTACGTCACCTGGATAAAAATTATGTTACCATTGGTGATACCTTATACCGTAGAGGGGTTAATTCAATCCTTCGGCACTATTTAACCTTGGAGGAAGCAGATTCAGTGCCTAATGATTGCCACAGTGGAGCTTGTGGTGGTCATCTATCGAGGCTTGCTATAGCCCAGCGCATCTTACGTGCTGGCTATTTTTGGCCTTCACTTTTTAAAGACTGTGTGGAAGCGGTCAAATGCTGTCACCCTTGTAAGATCTTTACTCGCAAGATGTGTGCTCATCCAGCTCCTATTTTTCCCATTGTCACCGTCGGTCCTTTTACTAAGTGGGGTATTAATTTTACAACTTGTAATCTGCCTTCAGCGGCGAATCACAAGTATATTATTGTGGTTGTAGACTACTTTACGAAGTGGGCCGAGGCCATGCCCACTTATAAAAACGATAACATGGCAGCTTTTTTTCTTTTCAATCAGGTTATCTCAAGATTCGGTGTCCCAAAAGAGATTGTCACTGATCATGGCAGTCACTTCCAGAATCAACTGATGTCTGAATTGGCTCTTAAATTAGGTTTCCGCCAAGAGAATTTGTATCCTTACTATCCTCAGGCCAATGGACAAGTCGAGGTAGTTAATAAAACTCTTAAGACGATACTCCAACGGACAATCGACAAAAATCGGTCCAATATGCACGTTATGTTGTATTCAGCTCTTTGGGCATACCAGACCTCCGTAAAGACTGCTACTGGTTTTATGCCTTTTCAGTTGGTTTATGGGATGGAATCTATCTTTACGATCGAATGTGAAATTCCATCTCTCAAGTTAGCTGTAGAGCTCCTTCCAGAGACTTCAAGTCTCGAAGAGCGCCTCCTTCACTTGGAACATCTCGATGAGTAGCGTCGAGATGCTGCCACGATGAATGAGGCTCATAAGAAAAGGGTCAAAACGCAGTATGATAAATTTGTCCATCCTCGAGTCTTTTCTGAAGGTGACCTTGTCTTGGTCTATGACCAAGATAAAGACACCTTGGGGTAGGCAAGTTTAAGCCTATGTGGTACGGTCCTTTCATTATTAAACGAGTTTTAGAAAATGGGTCGTATGAGTTAATCGATTTTGAGGGAAACAAGCTGGCGGAGCCCCGAAACGAGTTGTACCTAAAGAAGTACTTTGCTTAACTAGGAGTTAGGAAATGGCTTCTTTGTATATTATGTATATTTGTACATATATCATTGAGAGTTTTGTGATGTCAACACTTTTTGGTCTGCTGTTGCAGGTATTGATGGATGACTTGGTCTATTTTGGGTTCGCCGATGGTGCTAGTCGGCACACTCAGAATCTCGCTTCCGCAGCTTGGGTACTTTATTATCCAACTGGTCAATTGATGGTATCAAGAGGCATATGCATTGGTCCTGCTTCAAATAATATGACTGAGTATACTGTCGTTATTAATTTACTATCCGAGGCAATCTCTTACGAGATTGACTCGTTGGTAGTTTATCTCGATTCTCAATTGATAGTGTCTTAATTAAACAACATTTATCGGGTAAAGGATCCATGTTTATATCGCCGGTATTTAAGGGTGAGGTTGTTTCAAAGATCATTTGTTTATATTATTTGCACATTCCAAGATCTCATAATTGGTTAGCTGATTCTATCGCTAATCAAGCATTAGACTAGCATATCAATCATTCATCATAATAAAATCAAGCATCAAAAAGTCAAACTGTATATATATATATATCATCATAAAGCATCTTGAGTGTACATATGTTGTCCAAAAATATACAAAATTGGGACTCAAATGCCCATAATCATGTCCGGCATATCTAATGACCCGGCTCAGGATGAGCGACCAAGTAGGTAACTATCACATTGGCTACACGCCGAAAAGTGCGAACCCAATCATGTGGCATGCCAACCACATGACACTGCATATCCTCAGGAAGGACCTCTATAGCAGCCATCAGTACTCGACAGCTCAGTCTCGTCAAGTGTCGCTGGACGTTGTGTAGAGTCTGTTCCGTCTCAACAGCCGCCTCTTCGGCTCCTCGACCGCATCGTCTGTGCCACAAGAGTCCATCTAGTCGTACTGGCCCAATGCCTGGATCATGATCATTATATTAGTCATTTGAATCTCATCAAAAAATATTTTTCAATATGCATCATTATATTTGAAAAATCCAAAAAAATCATGAAATCAAAAATTCTTACCAATCTCGCCCCATGCTGCATTTGGCGATAATGCTAGGTCAGGATCTCCTCAGAAATCCAGCCCAGCATAGGGGTAGTCGTCTACGGCGATGATCTGCTGATCCCACCAGGTGAAGAAATCATCGTCGAAGGTAGTCCTAGGAACCTCCCCACCCCCCAGACATTTCATCAAATCAGCCCACCGGCCCATGCATGGATCACGTGGGGTTTTGATGGAAACTGCTACCCTGGGGCAGAGTGTGGGAATCCCCTCAAAGAAGAAAGTGCACAAGATAGTCCCGTAGCCAAAGTTCTTGGTCTGTCCCCTCTTAATAGAAGTGAGTTGGCTCTTCATGCTGGCCAGAAGAGGAGTACACCAGTCGAACACAGTAGTGAGACAATCAACTACCACACTCATGGTGAGTCATGATGCCTGATGCAGAGAGGACGATCCATTCACTCGAGCTATGGTGAACAGGATGATCCTCAGCGATAAACTTTCCACATGTGCAATAGAGATCTGGCTCCCAACTTTCTTGGGATGTCCTGGGTAGTATATCTGTACGTAGTCCTCTATACTGAGACTGCTCCGTGTCCTGCCCCAGGACTGTACTACCTCTCCCCTTCAAGAAAGCCCCGTGATGAAATAAATATCCTCCACTTCTACTCTAAGTGGCATTTGATCAATCATGAAGGCTTCCTCCTCGACATCCCAATAGTTAATGAGCATTTCAAGCAGTCGTTCATCGGCTTTCATGTTCGACAGTTTGAAGAATTTGAGCAAGTTGCATCCCCGTAAAGCATCCAAGGCTTGAAGATCATTCATAACTTCATTATCCATTGTTGCATGTTCTCTTACACGCCATGTGATCGGCATCCTGAGAAACAATTGAGTTTCAACCGTTAGTTTTTGATTAAAATTGGTTCACGGCGTATACGCGGGTTACTGTACACACAGTCGCATATAGGGCCTGCGTGTACGCGGGTTTTATATTATCAACCCGCGTATACACCGCGGTGAAATTTTGAACAATAGTTCAACGGTGAAACGTCAATGAAAAATCATAAAACTAGTCACAATGAATTGCAAGCTAAGTATAAGAGTTACCTGGAAGATTTTGAATAATTTGAACGGTCGAATTTGGCACACGGGAAGTTTGCTCCTTTGGCTCCAAATATTTGCTCTCCAACTCAATTGGTAAAAATGGTGAGTCCAAAATCCCTTTTATAAGTTTTGAAAATGCAAAACTTTTTCAAAATTTCATTTTGTTTTACCTCATGTGACTTTTAACTTGGGAGCTTGGAATGTCGAGAATGGTTAGTTTTTCAGGACATTTTGGACGTTTTCGACTGTTTTGAGACGGTTCCATGACTTCTGACCCGTCATGGCAAGTATCGTTTTCTCACTAGAATATAGGTTAGGGACATCATTTTTCGTTGCATTATGCATGCAAGCCTCCATCTGTCGATACATCTGCCATAGGGTTGATCCCATCGTGTTATGGTTCGTAAGCCATCTTCACTCGTCGATTTTTAAAATCATGACACAATGGTAGAGCCATCCTTCACATGGGCATCGTAGTTAGCACCTCACTGACATTTGTTGCCCATGCTGCTCCAATTTGAGTAGGCTCGGGAGTCCTCTGTAGTCCTGCCATGACTTATGCGTTGAAGACTCATTCCTCTTAGCTTCTTCGCTTTGTTCCTGGCCTTATACCATACAGGCTCCTTTGTGTTGAGTTGTACTACTGCATTGCATGTTGACCATTTTCACCTTTTGGCCTAGAGCCGGCTTCATTTGGACTTGTGTTTAAGCCAAATTTTGACCATGACGACTGCAAAATCAACCTTGCATACCTTCGACTTCTGCAACTTGACACACCTTGACCCGTGGAAGGAACATACCTTTGAGTGTCACTGACCAGTTCTCGCCTCCTTGCATTGAGCATAGAAATGTTCCATTCCCAGGAACTAGATCATCTGTTTCATCGACACTCGTTCTTTCCACTATACCATAGCATTCTTTTATTCTTTTTCGAGCTTAACAGAAAAAGACAAAAAAATTAAATATTTCAAAAAGAGCAGGAATGGGATAGTGTTTGTATTTATTATTGGCAGCTAGAGTCAGTCATGTTTCCCTTGAACAAAGCACTCAAAACAAAGTCTCCTCCATGTGGGTGGGATTTAGTTTGACTTAGGTACGTCGTAACCTTGTTATTGAGTCAGTTCTCCCCCCGATTGGTTATCTCTTCCAATCATATGGAGGGTTCGTTCGTGCCTCCTGCATGACAAACTTATACAGAGTCATCATATGCTGCCATATAGTCACATTGAGTCATGCTTTTGTTCAAGGGAAGTTAGCCTAAGTCGGCCTCTCTCCGGTGTCTCTTGACTCATTTTTCAATCGGCCATCCTGTTTTTTAGTGTCATGTCTATTATCACATCAGTTATATTGGTCCTTTACTCGTGCTGGTTTGAGAAGGTCTCCATTGACTTCTTACTGGCGGGTCTAGTCCTTATTGACGATGACATCTTGCTCTGAGGACAGACCTAGAGCTACACCCTGGCCCTATTTTCATTATTGATAGGTTACCTTGTGCTCAGCATCAATCAATATCATGGGTCTTTGACTGAGTGGTTTCCCTTGTGTTCGTCGTCAGATTACATTATCACACATTGGGATTCATGCAATAGCTTGGTTTCCATTTGACCCTATTGGTGGATACCTCGCCTCTGTGTCGGCTTTCATTATTGGTTGGTTCAGAGGGTTTCTGTCATGCGCTAGCCACATCTTGTGTACGTCGGAAACGTACTTCGGTTGGGTTACATCCCTTTCGTCTGATTCCTTCCACATTATTGGCCTACGGGTTACACTCACGCTAGATTGATGAAGGATGCCTTAATGCCTTCCTTCTAGCGGATCTTTCCCTATCGACTCCGACTCATTGCTCTAGGGCAAAGATCTAGAGTCCTTTTGGCAGTACCTTGGGGTTTGCAGTAATTAGTGGCAGATCCTTCGCTATCGACAGTGGGAAACCATCATTGTCTCCTGATCGATAGATTCTTACATGTGTTCGACGCCAGCTCATTTATTCGCACTTGTTAGTTTGTACTGGGTACCTTGACGCTCATCATCATTATCGGTGAGTAGTCTCGCGTTTGTTAACGGTATACATTAATGACCGGTAATCAAATGATTTCTCACATGGTCGACTTCAGATCATTTATTCCCATGTTGTAGAAATGTACCACAGCGGTCAGTGAAGACCTCAGCTTGTATCAACATTCATTGGTTCACTTGACAGTTGCTCATGTTACTGCTAGTCGATACCATTCCACCTTATATGTTGCAGTCAGTTATGGCGACATTCTATACGCTGACACCTGAGTTTGCAGTGCAGTACCATCCTTATCCATCATGTTCATTCGGTACCTTTTGGGATCAGTCTTTGATATCAGT
>APFE031562801.1:0-25592 GCA_000404065.3 Pinus taeda | reverse complement strand
GAGCAGGCAGTCCTCCACCAAAAAATTTTGAGTTCAAACAAAGAAAATCACCTGATGTGGATCCTAACCAGCAGGAGGTGTACTATTATTTGGAATCTCTAGAGCAATCAGCTGCAGGGCCTAGCACTTCCTTACCACTTGATGCCCAGGTTCAGTCACTAAAGCAAGAAGTGTTTGAACTGGAAGTCCTAAATAGGCACATAATACAAGAAAATCAAACACTCAAAGAGCAAGGTAAAGTGGATAAAATGGTCCATGACAATACCATGCTCCATTTAGGACTATGGCAAAAGAAGAATAGAAGGCTGAAAAAGAGATGCAAAAAGCTAAGCAGGGCTCTAATCAATCGCAAGTTTAAATGTCTCGTTAGAAAACCAAGGATGATGATGTCAATGGCATCAAGGAAAAAGAAAAGAGGACTAGATGTCCTTGCAGAGGCCTCAGAGCATGTAGATTAAAAGGGGAAATCATACAGTTTTGGTTGCATGAGGACATGCAACACCTTCACAGTGGGGGTATGTTGAACCTCAAACCTGCACTTCTTTACACATCCTCTCAGCCTCCTTTTCCTATTCATTTCCTTCTTTTGCCACTCATTCCCTCCATCAAATTGCTCAAATCATTGTATTTTAGGAATTTTTACATGGTTTGCTAATTATGCTAATGACTATGTTGTTGGTTTAGAATTTTGGTTCAAAGTGCTGCGTTTCCGCAGCTCACACAGGGTTTCCGCAGCCAACCCCGGATTCCGCAGTTGTTTTATTAAACGATATGTTCCAGGTGTCCTCCTGGAACAAGAGCCACATGGGCAAGTTCATGGAACCAAGGACATGGTGTGTGTCCTTCCAGCTCACCCAAACCGGTCATAAAAACCCGTGGTCAACGAGGAGGCAACTACGGTCAACAGAAGTCATTGCGGTGGCACGGCTCTGCGTGTTCTGTTTTAGAGCACGTGAAGAACAGGTGGCATCCTCCTCAGCCACGAAGATAGTGGGAAACATGAATCCAACAACAGATTGAATGCCCTCAACGACCATTGCCTAAATCCGAGGACGTAGCAAGATTACGTGTTTTTACACAGCTGTTTGAATAGCTTAGTTTTCGTTAAGTTAGTTTGCTTTCCTATGTTATAAATAAAGAGTCTTTGAACGCTGGATAGTTAGCCGCTGATATGTAATTTTGAACTCCCCACTGTAATTTCTATTTTGATACATAATATATGAGAAGATTGTTTTCCATTTGAGCATGTAACTGATCATTGAGCCGGCTGGAGTAGGCAGAGGGGCCCTGTTTACTGAGGGGGCCTGTATAGTACTCGTTAATTTCCTACATTTCTTTTTCTCATTTTATGTATAATAGTTGTACAGAATGCCTTTGATTGCTGTGTTTTGATCATGTACAATAACTGTATATAAATTTTGAATTCTGCTTATTTATATTTCTCCACTTTTCCATGACTGATCAGTGTGTTATGCAGGTTTCTTAGGTGTGCCCGAGACAGTTTCTTTCTTTTCTTTTTCACAACTAGTGACACTTGTGATCATCTTGTCTATGTTGATGACCTTCCTTGTTTTGCAGCCTTTATTTCCTTACTATCATTTCTTTAATTTGCATAGTTGCTTTTTGCTTTTAGACATCAAGTGTTTACCTATTGATGTTTTCTTCTCATATTTTTAATATCTCATTGAGACCTATCCTTAGCACAGCTTGGTTTAGTTGCTCAGAATCACAATTACTTGGCTATTTTTAATTGTTTCTCACGATGATATTTCAGTTAAAAGACAAAGAGGTTAGAGGAATTTGTGAAGTCTGCTTTTATGTAGATTTACTTCAGTTTCACATTGCTTAGTTTTTATTTTTAGCTAGATTTGACATAGATTTCATCTTCATTTTATTGCACCTGCAGAGATACTGGGCCAATGTCATTAGTCTTTTATTTGATGCCTTTATTTTCCTTTAAGAGTTGATTTCATTTCAGTTGTTGTTCAAGCTTTCTTGTAGAATACTTTTAAGTTATAAGAAATCATATAAAGCTCATCACAATCTCACACACTTCACTTGCTTTATTTCATTTCCATCACATCACAGTAGGAGAGATATACTTGAAAACAAACTTAAAAAGTTAAAAACGACAAAAGCTTAAGAAACAGTTGCTTAAGTACATACAGTACACCTCACTTCATCAGCTTACGAGCCCCGGGTTGACATTTAAAAGTTGCAATTTAGACATCAGTAAATTGACAATTATTCCTTCTATTTAATAAATTATTTACACCTTTTTCCATATGCTTATCTTGATATATGATCCTTATATGTGTGAATTTATTTGATTCCATTTACTTGTAATCAATAGATCTTTTGCTTTGATTGGTTCTTTGTCTTATGTTGATGTTTTATAGGTACTTCTCAAGTGTGTTAAGTACAGGAAGGAGCGATAGGACCAATACAAAGGAGACAAGTGGAAAGCGAAAGTACAAGTAGGTCCTCTCATTCTCTTTGTCTTATATATTTTTTATAAAAAAAGGTTAAATTGCTTTAAATTGTTTTTCTAGATATGGCTACTTATCTATGAAATTGGTATTTATCTGTAGATACTAAATTCTTCATATAAAGTTGGTGACTCCACTCGAGAGAATGATCATCATTCCAACTAGCGTATTCACATCCAAAGACACTATAGCATACCTTACTTCCTTTCATTGGTTGTATTTCAGCCTTGTTGAAGTGAATTTTGGTCAAAACATGTGTTTACTTGCCTTTTGAAATGGCTTACTGTCACCAATGCGGGCTTGTGAGGGACACAGTGCACTGCAGAGCACCCTTAGCTTAGGGACAATACTTTGAAGCACATTGTCTCATATTCAGTGCTGCACTGATCCTCCTTGGGTCAGTTTTCGACCTTTGGATAAGGTTTTTCACCAAATTTCTTTTGTTTGATTGCTTGTTTAATGATCAATGAGTGTCATGTCTCTAAAATCAAGATTGTATATCCTTTGCTAGCCCTACTTTAACTTGATTGATTAATGTTTCTTAAATGATTTGTTTGTCATTATCGATTCATCCTCAAAGTTATATTATAGTCGAATAATGTTTGTTCGAAAGAAAGTGTCATAAAAGTCTTCTTTTCCTTTGAAACAGAATTGTCGTAAAGTCTTCATTCTTATAAAAAAATTGATTGATTTTATGTACATTAGTTTCCTTTTTTGTTCATCATAACATTAAGGGAATCGAAGAAAAACTTGCATCATGCATTGAAAAATTTTGTGTGTGCTCATAGGAATAGTTTAGGGAAATTGCATTAGATTGTTCTCTTTGCTCTTTGATTGAAATAAGTCTGATTGCTTTATCCCTACTAGCTAAGATTTTCATTCTTAAAGTTGAATGGAAAGAATGCTTGTCATATTAGTTGAATTCTAGGAATTTAAAATACATCACATGGTGAACCTTGAAAGGCAAATTCTTAATCAAGATCAATTTAAAATTAGCTTCAATTTACCTAATGGAGCATTGTCACCTAACGAATAACATTTAGAGGTTCTAGGCTAGAGACGTGTTTCAACGTCGTAAAACATAGCAGTTGTCGCTAACTTGTGTGCAAAACATCCTGAGTGTGATACCTAATTCTACTTACATGAGTATATCGTAGCATTTCCACGTACCTTCAGGTATATAGGGCAGTGTTACAGTACGTAAAGTATATGGGAATGCTCTCACTATGTGGTTTTTCATTAAATAGTGCTAATACAGATTGGGCCTCCATGTACGTTCAGGTATATATGGGAGGATAATGCTAGGTTTCTATCCATCCTTAGGTAACCGAGTCAACCGCCTTGTACACTGTGTGATCCGGATTTAAACAGGAACGCAACAAATTACAGAGATAACCATATACACAAATATGCAGCGGAAATAATACTTCATTTCATTAATGGAAAATACTAAAATATGCTTACAATCAGAACTGGAAATAAACTAGCTAGGGCGATGGTAGCTTATCTCTGAGAAGAGATGTGATGGCTACATGCCTCTGAACTGTGTTACAATGAGGCTCGAAGGCCTATTTATTGTTGAGAAAACAATGAAAAACCCTTCACATTCCAAAACCTAACCCTAGGAGATGAAACGCCAAACTGTGGGCCCCGTTTGGGGGTAAGTTGGTACATCAACTTCCCGGGGTCGTAACTTTAGCATATGATCTCCGTTTGACGCGTACAATAGATCATTAGAAAGATCTATTCGAGCACTATCATTGTTGGAACGGCAACACTGGTCCATGTTCCATGGACCTGTGTTGCCCCTGGAATCCCAAAAAACGTTGTTTAGGGCCTCAAAACGGCTCCGGAAGTTCAGGACCCGAAAAACTGCTAAAAATAGTAAGTTGTGCTACAATTAAGGAAACTGAAAATGCTGAGAAAGACAATGGTGGGGGTCCATGTGGACTTGGAAGGTGGCCACCAATATCCACCTGGATCACTGTGATACAACGAAAACAACATTCGGGGAGATTTCCTGCCCGTACTTCTAAGTTTTTCGGGAGGTATTTTGCAGTTCATAGTTGCTTGGCAAACCTTTTGCCTAGATTATCCCTCTTTTGTTTTCTTATGTTACTTTGATTAAAATAAAATTAATTGACCACAGATAACATCCTCCATGCTCACTCTTTAGTTGATCTTAGGTTGAAACATACGGCGACAAATCCAAAGTCCACTAATCAAGAAATTCCTTACGATGGGAATCCTAGTCCTTTTCCTCCTTTCAAAAATATTGGTGCTCCTTATATGGCTACATTATCCCTATCGGTATTTACCATTGGCTTACTAGTATGGTTGTTTTCAACCTCCTTGGTTCAAAATGTCATGATTTCTCCACAATCAAGTACACCTCCAACTAGATAAAATAAACCTCTAGTTGATCCCAAAGTTGACCCTTTTCCTTCTTCGTCAGTAGTTTCTTCCTCCCCTTATTCTTCTTCACCTGGTGCAAGTATTGGTACTAGTAACCAGGTGGCTAAGAAGAATAAGAAAGGGAAGAAGAACAAGAACAAGAAAATTCAACAGGGGGGCAACCAAGAAACCATTGCTTTGAATGCAACTTCTGAGAAGAAACCATCTGATAAGCCCCGCAAACTTTGACATCTGTGCAAACTTTGTACGGGAGACCATCTTCTTCGAAATTGTCTTGGTATTTATCAAATCTTAGAAGAATGGTCTCGTTCACATCATCTTGTGTCATTAACTTCTAGAAATCATGTTGGTGACACATCATCAACTAGTGGTAGTAAAGTTCATGAAAATAAGGGTAAATTTAAGTTTCCTTGTAGGTTATGTGAAGGGAACCAGCCAATTAACCTTGTCCCTATCTAGATGAAGCCCAAAAAGTGTTGGATAACCATTGTGCTTCTTTGCAGGGACTTCAATCTGGTTACAGAAGACTTGTAGGTTTTAACCCCGTACAGAAATTACCTGCATATGAATTCTAAAATACAAAAAATAAACAATGTGAGAGCATAACACATAAAACACATATAGACAGAGATTTCCCCTGGATCCCAAAATCAAGATTACCAGGTTTATTTTTCATTATTTTCCTTTCAATGTTACAATAGATATTTATACATGTCTAAGCATCCAATACCATGGACCAAAACGCCATCGCATCCAAAACCATGGATCGAAAACCATAGGTAGGTTCGCCCAACCTAATATAGGGTCCAAAAAAGATTTTCTCAAGACGCTACCCCGGACCCTGTAGAGGGGGGCTACCCAACCCCCTCAAACCCCCTTGTGACCCCCCGGTTGCGCAATTAATGCAATGAAGGGGGGGCTCCTCCCCCCCCCTCTAACCACCCGGTTCACTAAGAATATAACACAACCCAGCATTCTCCCACTTGTTGTTTTCTTTCCACAGAGGGCCACGGGAGAGTTTAGTCATTTTTCTAGCCCTGAAACACCCATTGTTTCTCTACACCAAGAGAACTTCTCAGAGCTCATATATTTTTTCAATGCATCTATAGTATTCTTCAAACTGTCCACCTTTACCAATGACACCCTTTTGTCTTCTATCATATCCCTCACAAAGTGATACTGAACATCAATGTGCTTTGTATTTGAATGATATGCAGGGTTCTTTGCCAAAAACATTGCACTTTGGTTGTCACAGTCTATCCTTATAGCTTCCCGTACTAGCCCCATACTTGAACACAATCTCTACAACCAAACTGCTTCCTTACTTGCATGAGTGGCTGCCATGTATTCTGCCTTTGTCGTTGATAGTGCCACTACAACTTGTTTCTTACTCATCCAACTGCCTAGACCTCAAAATAGGTTAAACACATACACACTTGTAGATCTTCTCTAATCTAGATCTCCAGCCCAGTATACATCAACAAAGCCATGAATATCCAACACTCTATCCAATCTTGGTCTTCCTTGGTAACACAAACAATAATAACTAGTGCCATGCAAATACCTAAAAACCTACTTCACTGCTCCCCAATGCTCCTTTCCTGGTTTTGAAATCAGCCTGCTCAATACTCCCACTAGATTTGCAATGTCTAGTTTAGTACATACCATTGCATACATCAGGCTACTGGCTGCACTTGCATATGGAACACGGGACATATCCTCTTCCTCTTCTTGTGTCTTAGGACACTATTCAACAGAGAATTTTACACCTACAGGAATAGGAACCTTCACCAGTTTACTATCCTACATATTAAACCGCTTTAGTATTGTCCCAACATACTTCCTCTCATTTAACCAAATCTTCCTCTTTTCCCGATCTCTTTTAATTTCCATGCCCAAAACATAGTTTGCAGCACCAAGATCTTTCATGTCAAATTTGGAGGACAATTGGGTCATCAAATCCTAGATAATTTCTATGTCATTTCCAACCAGCAACATATCATCCACATACAAGACCAAATAAATAACACGGTCACAATTAATTTAAAATACACACAATGATCTGCTTTGCTTCTGGTGAAGCCAAGTCCCCGTATAAATGTATCAAATTTCTGATACCACATCCTTGGTGACTGTTTTAACCCATACAGAGACTCTTTAACTTGCATTACCAGTTCTTTCTTACCCTTCACCGCAAAGCCTCCAGGTTGCTTCATGTAGATCTCATCTTCCAGATCCCGGTGAAGAAATGTTGTCTTCACATCCATCTTCTCTACCCCAAAATCAAAAGAAAAAACAACAGATAAAAGTAATCTAATAGAAGTTACCTTGGCAACAGGAGAAAAAATATCACAAAAATCAATTTCCGACACCTGGGAATAACCTTTTTCTACCAACCCAGCTTTATATTTCTCCACCTTTCCTTCTAAATTTGTCTTCTTCTTGAACACCCATTTGCTGCCAATGGGTTTCCTTCTGGCCGGCAACTCCACGAGATCCCAAGCCTCATTTTTGTGCAAAGATGCCATTTCATCAACCATGGCCTCTTTCTAGAGTTTTCCATCCTTTAAATCCACTGCTTCATTCATAGTTTTGGGATCATCATTAGTAATAGATAAAGCAAAATTTGAACAAAAAGTAGATGGACTATACCTTTTAGGCTACCATATTTCTCGAACTAATCTTCTCACAACTAGAGTTTGTGGCTCTTCATCTTCTGATTCCTCCTCTGCTATAGAGTCTGATTCTTCCTCCTTTAGCTCAAACTCTATCTTCTCAGGTTCCTTTCATTGGACTTCATGTTTAATAACATCTTTCATCTCTCTGAACACCACATCTTGGTTGTACACAACCTTCCGTGTGATTGGGTTCCAAATCTTATAACCCTTTCAACCATCCTTATACCCAATAAAGACGCACTTTTTAGATTTATTATCCAAATTGATTCATTTCTCCTTTGGAACATGTACATATGGATCACATCCAAATACCCTCAGATGTGAAAGAGAGGGTTTCTTACCAGTCCATACCTCTTGTGGAGTCTTATCCTCCAACACTGATAAAGGTGACCTATTGACCAGGTAACATGCAACATCCACTGCCTCTGCCCAGAATTCATGTCCTAACCCAGCACCACTAAGCATGCTTCTTGCCCTTTCCATCAACATTTTATTCATTCTTTCTTCAGCTCCATTTTGTTGAGGTGTACATGGAGTATTCTTCTATCGTGCTATACCACACTTCTTACAAAATTCTTCAAATTCCTTATTACAAAACACTCCACCATTATCTATCCTCAACACCTTTATCTTCTTCTCTATCTGGTTTTCCACTAGAGCCTTAAATTCTTTAAACCTGTCAAACACTTCAGATTTCTTCTTAAGGAAATATATCCATGTATTCCTTGAGAAGTCATCTATAAATGATACATAGTACACAAACTTACCCAATGATGGAACCTTCATAGGTCCAAACACATCACTGTTCACAAGCTCTAATATCTATTTCACCCTCTTACTTCTAGGTGGGAAACTCACCCGATTCTGCTTCCCATATACACAATTTTCACAGAAATCAAAATTCATAGAGCTATTACTCATACCTTCTACCATACCTTTACCATGAAGTATTCAAAGGCCCTTTTCTCCAATATGTCCAAGCCTTTGATGCCACCACATGGTCCTCTCTCCAGAGACGACTAGATTTTCTGCTCCACTTTCAGAAACCACAGAATTGTTGCACCCATCAGCAATCGTGCTACCTTGCAACTTGTACAGAGTTCTAGTCTGAACTCCCTGCATCAATACTAGTGCTCCCGGAACCATCTTGTAGGTATCCTTCTCGAACACTATTTTTACACCTGCATCATCCATCTTACTTATAGAAATTAGATATTTGGCCAATGCGGGAATATGTAGAACACCCAGAAGTGTTCTAACCCTTCCACCTTGCAACTTCAACTTTACTTTTCCGCGACCAATGATTCTCTCCTTCCTGTCATCCCCCAAGAAGATATCACCACCATCATATTTCTCATACTCGCAGAACCACTCTCTATGGGGAGTGAAGTGAAAGAATGCACCTGAGTCAATCAACCATGCCTCATGATCTACATGTGTACTTGAAGAATCCAAGTACACATCCCCACCTTCATCTAAGGTGGTTTTCGCCTCTGTAGAAGGAGCATCATTGGATCCCTTTATTTTATTAGGAACTTTAGATTTACAGCACCTTTTGAAGTGCCCTTCCTTTCCACATTTCCAGCACACCACCTTTATAGGTTTTCCTAGAGATTTAGATCTCCCTCTAGATTTAAATCTCCCACTTGATGACTTATTTTTGTTTCTGTTCTGGGACCATCCTCATATAGACAAGGCATCACCATTCTGGCTCTCCATATTTTTTCATCTCATCTCCTCCGTCAGGAAGGATCAGACTATTTCATCAAAATGCAAGGTAGTTGCATTGCTACATATTGCAATAACCAGACTATCCCACAAATCTGGTAGAGAACACAACAAACTGATGCACTTATCCTCATGTGAATTTTTACTATCAACAAATGCTAACTGACATACCACAGTATTAAATACATTTAGATGCTCTATCACCAAGTCTCCATATCTCATCCTCAGGTTATACAACTTTTTCTGCAGGAACAATTTATTCACGAGAGACTTAGATTGGTACAAAGTCCCTAACTTGTCCCACAAATCGTTTGTCGTAGCTTCCCCTAATACATTCAGCAATACTGAATCTAAGACACACAATCGTATTGTGCTCTTTGCCTTCCGATCCAATTTCTTCCATTCTTCATCGGTCATTCCTATTGGTTTAGTACCTGGATCCACCGAAATCCACTAATCTTTATCCACCAACAGATCCTCCATCTTGAGTTTCCACAACTCAAAACTCTGACCATTAAATTTCTCGATCTCTATTTATCCACCACTTCCCATCTTCTTTCACCACCAGAATCGATCTTGCAGATCTCTCACTGAATAGGGTCTACCACAAGCTCGAGCGAAACCCCTCAGAAACAAAGGCATCCCCTCGAAGCCAAAAACAACTCTGATACCAAATGTAGGTTTTAACCCCATACAAAAATTACCTACAAACGAATTCTAAAACACAGAAAAATAAACAATGCGAGAGCATAACACATATACATAGAGATTTTCCCACTAGATCCCAAAACCAAGACTACTAGCTTGATTTTTTTCATTATGTTCCTTTCAATGTTATAATACATATTTATACATGTTGATGCATCCAATACCATGGACCAAAAACCATCGTATCCAATACCATGGACTGAAAACCATTGCGTCCAATACCATGGACCAAAAAACCATCGTGTCCAAAAAGCATGTTCAAAAATCATGCACAAAATCATAGGTGGGTCTGCCCAACCCAACATAGGGTCTAAAATCAAAATTTTCAGGGGCGCTGCCCCGGACCCCATAAAGTGGGGTTACGGGTACCCCTCAAACCCCATGTTAACTAAGTGGAAAGAATATAACACATCCCAACACGTAGTAAGTACCTGTGCAAGTACAATTCACACATCAAATGTTGTGTGGGTACATCGTGACTCCTCAAAATCTGGAGGAATTGCACACCGTCCTCCATCTCATAGCTGACGTCATTCTTAATACTTTCCATGCAGAATAAAAGGAAACATTCATGCAAAAATAAGGAATAACAAGAAGCAGGGGGGCGACATGCCATAACCTCTTGCACCAACTCAAACATCTGCACCTTGTTGGCCTTCAGCTGTACCGCTTTCTTCTCCAGCTGTTCTATCTTGAATTGTTGTTTTTCCTGTCGTAACCTCATCACATCTATATGCTCCACATATCCAAAAATTGTTGTGGAGGCCCTTTCCTCAGTCCTTCTGATTTCATTTCTATATTGGGCTGCAGTAGACTTCCAAGACTGAATTTCAGCTGTTAGGGCATACTCTCAATCTTCAAATAATTGGTCAATCGGGTCTATTTGAGTGTCGACAAAGGTCATGACTATCTGGTCTGCTTGGGTTTCTGCATCAATCCAGATAGTTTTAGCCTTTTTGTCTTACCTTTTGTGCTTCTTTAATTGTTTCTACATTTTATTCACCTTCTTTCTCAGCTTCCTCACTTCCATTTTGAGTCGCATCATTTCATTGAACTGCAGCTAATACTTTTGTTTCATCAGAAGCCTTCACTATTTGCGTAGCTCTATCCACTCTTTCTTGACTAATATTTCCTCAACCGGAGGCAAATCCCTCGAAACATCTTCTGTTGCTTTGACTGGGGGATTTTCCTTCCCTGGTTACTCTTCATGCTCAATAGTCCCCTTGCCTGGTTGTATCTTTGGCTCAGTCATCGAGACCATTTCACTTGGTCCCTCCTCTTCACCAATAGTGATCTACTCTACATGTATGCGCACTACAACTGGAGATGTGTTGGCAGGACATTCTCCCGCTCCTGTGTCTGCTCAAATTCCTCCCAGTTCTCCAGCTTCCAAACTTTCTTTTCTCCTTTCCTGCCCCAGGGCACCCACCACCTGAGTGGCTTCCAATCTGTAAGTTTGTGGCCTCTGTAACAAATTCAGAGCCATAGGGATTACAAAATATTCCTTTTCTCCCTGTCGAGGGGAACGAGTCACCCTCGCTCCTCTTGGAATCGAGGCAAAGAAAGGGGACTCAGGTGCATCTTCTACAATTGGGCCCGAGGTTGACACTAGTTCTTATGGGACAGTGCCAATCTTGCGCCTTGGCTCTTCTGCTGCTTCCTCAATGGGTCCAATAGTTTCCTCAACTCTGGGCCCTTCTTGTCTTCATCCTTCCTCTATTATTTCCATGCTGGCAAGGGATCCCTGTGTGGTTCCTTCGGTCACCATATCAACTGCTTCACCCACACTGGCCTGCTGTGGGTCTTCTCCCGTGACTGCCGTAGCATCCTCTTGTTCTGTTGATTCCATGAGTGAGGTTGGTTCTTGTGGTATAGCCTCATTCGTGGTACTAGTCAGCCTTTCTGCATCAGCCCCTATGTCTACCATTGTCTCCATGCTTTCTGCTTAGTCTTGGGGAGCTACCTCATCCCTGGATTCCTTTGTTTCCATCTCCATTTCCTCTGGTTCCTCCTAATTGACATAGTCATCTTCAACAAGATCCTCTTCCATGGCTTCAGATTCTTCTGCCCTAGCGGCCATAACAGCTGCTATTTATTCCTTCATGGAGTCTTGAAACACCTCCCACCAAATTGGAATCTGTCCAATGGCGTTCATTATCAGCAGTCGCACCAACCCATGATGAGTGATGACCACCAGTACCTGTCGATCCCCCTGAATCGAATGTGCCATCAGATGAAGGCTCCTTAGCAAGAATTAAGGCACATTCATGGAGAAAGCCTCCACCTGCAGAAATCGCAGGTGAGCTAATATGCAAAGGTGATATCAGAAGATTGTGGAGTATCTGCCCTCGCATGTCATATATTTGATGACAAATTCTGCTACTTCTCCCCACGGATATGGTAACGAATTTCTATCATACCCCCTGCCCTTTTGTGCTATACTTCGACTTGAAGGATGGCCTCGGGGAATCCAGAAGGGTGGTCCTTCTCACAAAACATCACTCTCTAGCTAGCAGAAGTTGTGTAACTTCCGCAATGCTTTCTTTTGTTATGAGGATCACCACTCTACGAACCCGAGAGCCTTCTTCCCCCAAGTTCAGTGCGAATTCCACTGTCAATTCCTCATTAAACCCCCTCAACAAGTTGAAGTACGCATCCCATCCAGCGTTCTGAAAGACCTGCCATACCTCATGATTACTCTGAACTACCCTTGTGCTCTCATGTTCACTGCAAATCGGTTGGCCACCTGTTGTGGCCACCAACAACCCCCCTTTTTATTTAGTGTTATGACTAATACTAAATAAGTGGGGACCCTCAGCTAAAAATTCAAAAAAATCAATTAGTGATTATATTTCCTTTTCAATAAAACTTACCATCATAAACGTAAGAAAAGACCTTTGCGAAATCTAAAAAACTTAACTTTTGTGATGAGGGAAGACAAAATCACTCCTTAAAGGATATCGCATCGCAGAAAAGATAACAGCATGCCTACTTACAAGCTAAACTCTAAAATCGCGAGAATGCAATGCGAAATTTCATAAGGATAAACATATATTGCATCGCAGTCTTAGAAGCACACTTATAATAAAAAATCACATAAAATGCTCATATGCGATAGCGCATATCGCAAAATCGCACTCGCAAGAAACCGCTTAACACAAAACATGCATATATTATGATTCTGCGATGTTGCGATTATGCGATATTGTGACCATGCGATATTGCGATTATGCGATGTTGCGACCATGCGATACTGCGAAATTGCAATAATGCGACAAAACGATCTTACAATAGGACAACAGAAAGATCTTGCGATCTTGCGATCTTGCGATTATGCGATGCAACGATCTACAATATTGCAAAGCAAATCGCAAAATCATCCCATCACAAATTTTTCTGGTTCATTATTCAAGAAAAAGTGTTTCCATTAAACGAGACTCGTTATGTGCTTTAATGCTCATTAATGAAGTAGTTGCCAGTTGTTAATGAAATATAGTTTTGAGTTTATCGAAGAGCCAGTTCACGTAAGGTGGCATATTTTTACATGTCTTTGGCAGTCAAAGCATTCCCATCGTTATTTATTATCATTACTCTCACCTCACTTGTAAACTGTAGGAATGAAGGACAAAAGGTTATACAAAGCAGTGTACAGGAAACTACAGTGAAGATAGGCGAGGCTCTGATGTTTGAAGATAAAGAAATGGCACCCTTATACACAGATACCGCATGCAACAGAAACACGGGTATTTTCACCTGGGAAGGCATACATAATCTACTTGAGGAAATAAATCCTAAGGTAATGGGATTTGTAGTTACTGCAGACTCATAAGAGTTTTTTAAAACCTCAGTTGCAGATTTAGCTTGTTCAGTTCTATGTCGAGTAGCAACAAGACCCAATATGCCAAAAGAAAGCACGCAAGAGGTAGAAAACACATCAAGGAAGCCCAGATTGAGAAACAGAGGCAATTTCCAATGCGCGATTAGTGCTTAGCACTAATCGCGCATCGCCAAGAAAAATTTCTTGAAGAGCAATAGTAGCTATAATCAGACTGAAGACAGAGGGCTCAAGTAAAGGCAGATTAACTAAGTTAAATTCAGGTTTTTTACTGGGTTTACTCAGTAGAACCACATAGCAGGTGCATGACTCTCAAACAAGCATCATATATTCTACTGAAACGATGGTGCCAGCTCTAGCAGTTTCCGTTTTCACAAGACAACTAAAGGCCAAAGTCGGCCAACCAACTTCGCTCAAGAAAATGTTGAATGCTTGCGATATAAAGGAGAAAATACAGAAATAGTTAGCTTTAGATTTAATTTTAGAAATAGTTTTATTTTATTTTGCCTAGAAAAAGGACGGTCATTTAAACCTTATCCTAAATTTTTGTAAATAAGTTATTTTTAGACATAGTTAGTAGTATTTAAACCCTTCTCATGCATTTAGAGAAGGGTCCAGAAATTTATCAAAAACTTGTCCTCAGAACATGCACTTTTTCACCCTCCGAGGAGGTTTTGGTGAATGAATGGAACAGGATTTATTGATTTTTGCATCTGATATCTACTATTGATGTTGCACTTTTGTACTCTTAGTTGATGTTGGATTGAGAAGAGATAAATCACTATCGCTTGAAGCTCATGAGTAGAACTAGTTATAAATGGTACTTCTATCTCTTAACTATTTCTATCTCCTGTGTTAGAGTGATATTTAAGCTTAGTTGTTTATATGTTATCGCTTGAATGCCTGAGTTATCATTTCGCACTTTTGTACAGTGATAGCTATTTATTTATGTTTGATATATGAACAACATATTATACGATATGTTTTTCACAACTGTTTTGTTTAACTTTTTATGCGAAGTAGTTCATCTATAGTGAATTCTTTTCTTATAACAGTTGAACGATCTTTATTACCAATTGTTATTTGAAATCATTTTAGATTGTATAACAGAAGAATCATACCCTGGGTTAGTATAGATTTAGATGCTGTCGCTTTTTTAGAATACAATTACATGTCATTAGATTAGAATTAGAAGTAGATCATCTCAATTAGAATCTTTTAAAGCCAGGAACATCAATCAATCTTACACACATACACACAAATTGGGAAACTGGTCCCATTATCCCCAGTCGGACCCACTATACCAAATGGAAAGGGAGCTGCCAACCAAGGTCTGGACCGGGTGGGTATCCCCCTTGTTGTAGACCCAATTTTCGGGGCTTCAACACCACCCATCATTGTGAAGGTGGAAACAACACGTTAACTGCAGTTGGTTGACAGGGGAGAGTGACAGGTCTCCAAACCATTAGAGGTTGAAATAATGTAATGGTTAATTTGGAAAACATGGGACAATCAGTACTGGTATATATGGGAGTAATGGCAAATCCAGTACTAGTACGTTCGGATCTCATGGTAGGTTAAGGTGGTACTGAAGTGTATTTTGAAAATTAAATGTGAAACATGGTGAGGATGACTGATATGACCTAGTGCATACAAATCTGCATTCCCATGTTTTTTAAAAATATAATTACAGTGTACCGTAATCATCATATTCAGTTGAGCGGAATTGTGTACTAAATGCTTTTCGTGGTACGCGTCATTTCCTATGATGGCCCCCCCCCCCCCCATTTTAATGACAGTCATCCTCAGCATGTTTATTTGTCATCTTTCGAATATTTAATTAAATCCATAAAACAACAGAGACATACCTGCAGACTTACCTAACAGAGTGACAGCACAATGTGTAGGAACAACTTGAGTGGTCGCACAGTGAGTAATAACTACTCTAAACTAGCGGAACTATAAGTAGCAGCAACAGTGAGTAATGGCAGCAATGAGTAACAACAGTTACGGCAGTTACAGAGTAACATTAGTTATGGTGTAGCTGCAAATGTGAAGTAACAATAGTTACAGTGTAATGGCAGATACGGAGTAAGAGCAGCTACAATGTAACCGCAATTGCAGAGTAACAGCATCTATAGTGTAACGGTAGTTGCAAAGTAATAGAAGCTACGGTGTAACGGTATTTGTAGAGTAACGGTATCTATGGTGTAACGACAGTTGCAGAGTAACAGCAGATACAATGTAACGACAACTACAGAGTAATAGCAGCCACGGTATAATGACAATTGCGGAGTAACAATAGCTATGATGTAACAGCTATTGCGGAGTAATAGCAGCTACAGTGTAATGACAGTTGTAGAGCAATGGTAGCTATGGTGTAAGGTAGTTCAAGAGTAACAACAGCTATGGTGTAACGGCAGTTGCGAAGTAATAGCAACTATGGTATAACGGAAATTGCAAAGTAACAGAAGCTATGGTGTAACAACAGTTATGGAGTAATAGCAGCTACGGTGTAATGGCAGTTGTAGAGTAACAGCAGCTACGGTGTAACGACAGTTATGGAGTAACAACAGCTATGGTGTAACAACAGTTATGGAGTAAGAGTAGCTATGGTGTAACAGTAGTTATGGAGTAACAGCAGCTATGGTGTAATGATAGTTATGGAGTAACAACACCTACAGTGTAACAATTCTCCTCACCATATTTCTTCGTTGTTCTTGCAAAAGATAAACAACAATATATTTATATATATATTATATATATATATTATTGTTATTTATATATATATAGATATGTTAGTAAGATATAGATTATCTCTATACTATATCTATATCTATATCTTTATGGATTAATATAGATATGGTTAGAATTTTTGTATTTATAGAATATCTATATATGATTGATATGATATCGATATAGATTGATATAGATATATATATATATATTATATATTATATATATATATATCAGAGTGAGGGTGTTTTGTTTTCTAATGACCATTATATCAAATGAAGCAGAAAGATTTTTAACAAAAGCATCTTTAGAGGCTGGATGGTGATATAATTTAAGACTGTGTCTATTCACTAGGAACAAAATATGGTTTGCATCTATTGTACTTAATCTAACTATTCCATTGTCAAATACTGCATTCACTTGATATGGGCCCATCTAGAAAGTGCAAAGCTTGCCTTTGAAATCTTTAAATCTGGAGTCATACAATAATGCCTAGTCCCCCACGTGAAACACCTTGGTTTTGGTGAATTTATCGTGCCATTTCATTCTCTGCTATTGAATAGCAGTAGTTCTCTGGACAACCAATGCTCGAATTTCATCCAACTCATTCAGCTGTTCCAGTCAGTGTTTCTGGGCTTCTGAAAAGTCTAGGCCTACTTCAAGAGCTGTTCTGAGTGTACTAATCTCAAATTCCACTAGAAGCAATGGCAATTTTCCATAAACTAATTCATATGGAGAAAACCCTGTTGTATTCCACCATGTCATTCTGTATGCCCATAGAGCTTTTGGGAGTTTCTATGCCCAATCCCGGCAATGGCTTGCTAGTGTCTTTGTAAAGATATTTTCCAATACCTTATTTGTGCTTTCTACCTGTCCATTCGCTTGGGGATGATAAGGGGGTTGTCACTCTATGCTTGACCCCATATTTTTGCATTAGCTTTTTTATCATATAAGAAGTAAACTTTGATCCACCGTCTGATATAATCTCTCTTGGAGTTCTATACCTGGCAAAAATTTCTTCAAAAAGGAAGTCTGCCACCACTTGCTATGTTGCTCTCATGACTACCCTGGCTTCCACCCATTTAGTTACATAATTGGTGCAGACTAGGATGTAAGCCTTCTAGTGCGAAGGTGGGTTGAAGGGACCAACGAAATTGATGGCCCATTTCTCGAATGGTTCAAGGACTATCTAGGGCTGCAGGGGCATCTCATTTGCTTTCCCAAGTTGCCCCATCCATTGACAGCTGTCACACCTCCACACATAATCTTGAGCGTCACGAAAGATGGAGGGCCAATAATACCCCATTTTCAGTACCTTATGACCTGTTCTTTTGTCTACAAAGTGTCCCCCATAGGGTCTGTTGTATGCAGCTTTTAATACTTCAAAAATTTCATCTCCTGCTACGCAATGCCAAATTTGCTGATCCACACCCATATGGAAGAGATATCCTACCATCCATGCATATCTGGTACTATGGTGAATGATCTTCCTTTGCTCCTTATAGGATAGCTGACAAGGCACTTTACCTGTAGCCAAATAGTTAGCCATAGTTGCATACCACGGAGTGTTAGCAAAAATTGCAAAAGGATGCTCATCCGGAAAATCATCTTCAATTGGTGTTTCCTTACCATCACATTCTATCCTAGATAAAAAGTCTGCAACCACATTGTCTTTACCTAGTTTATCTACTATAGTGATATCAAATTCTTGTAGCAGTGACAACCACCTTGTAATTTGACCAGGGGTAACAGGTTTGTTCATCAAATACCTAATGGCTGCATGATCAATGTGCACAAAAGTAGGATACCCGGTAATGTAGTGCCAGAACTTGTTGATGGCATAAATGACAGGAAGAAATTCCTTCTCAATCACTGTGTAGTTTAATTCAGCAAGGGCCAAATTTCTACTAACATAGTAGACTACGTAAGGTACTTTGTCCTCTTGTTGTCCCAACACTGCATCAATTGCTATCTGAGAGGCATCAGTATGAATGTGGAACGGTAATGCCCAGTTAGATCCTCTAAGGATCGAAGCACTATAAACTAACTCTTTAATTCTTTTAAATGCTGCATCACAGTCTCTAGTCCACACAAATTCTGAATATTTCATTAGTAATTGAAATAGTGGGTGTTCTACTTTTGAAAAAATTTCTATGAAACTCTATAATAACCATCACAACCGATGAAACTGCGTACCTATGTGACCGTTTTAGGTGTTGGAAAGTGCAGAATTATCCGTATCTTTACTGGATCCATTCTAATTCCTTCAGCTAAGAGTAAATGTCCCAGAACAATTCCCTCTTACATCATCATGTGACATTTCACTGTACTCAGAGAGATGCGTGCTTGTATACATATTGCGAGAAATATTTCCAGTTTTTTCAATCCTGCCATGAACGAGTCCCCATATGGAGTAAAGTCATCCACATAGATCTCAACGTTGTCATTTATCAATTCAGAGAAGATTCCTAGGATTGCCCTCTGGAATGTTGCGAGAGCATTATACAGGCTAAAAGGAAGGACCTCGTATGGAATTGTCCCCCAGGGGCATGTGAACGTGGTCATGTCCTGGTCCTCAGGAGCAATCTGGATCTAGTTATATCCACTAAACCCATCCAAAAAAGAGAAATACTTCTTACCAGCCAATGTGTCCAATAGTTGATCATTAAACGGCAAGGGGAAGTGGTCTTTCTGCGTCGCCTTCTTCAACTCTCGATAATATACATAGATCCACCATTTGCCATTCTTTTTGGGGACCATTACCAGTGTTGAGACCCATTGCTGTCCAAGATTGGGTAGATGAAACCCACATCCAATAACTTCTAAAGTTCTTCTTTCACCACATTCTTCAACACCGAGTTCATCCTCCTCTAAGGTTTCATTATAGGAGGACAGTCCTCCTTGATGTATATGTGATGGGTGCATAAGTTAGCCGGGATTCCCTTCATATCTACATAATCCTATGTGAAGGCCTCCTTATGTTTCCACAGAATGTCTATAAGCTGCTCCTTCTGAGATTCTAACAGGTTCGGATTAATGTTCAAGGTTCTTCTAGGTTCCAATTCCACTTGTATACTTTTATGGGGTGCATTAGCAGGTGTTTCCTCTAATCCTTCCACTGTTTCCATATGTTTCTGAGTCTCAC
Source organism: Pinus taeda (assembly GCA_000404065.3). Lineage (NCBI taxonomy): Eukaryota > Viridiplantae > Streptophyta > Pinopsida > Pinales > Pinaceae > Pinus > Pinus taeda. Next base: position 5,858 of record APFE031562801.1, on the reverse strand, counting down.
GGCTCATGATGGATTCTAAGATATGTCGGTTTGATTCTGAAATGGAATGAGGATCATCCATGAAAGAAGTGATCACATCATCTTCTGATCTTGCTTTTAATTATAGGGCCCTTCCAATAGTAAGGACAAGTCGTAGTTCTTCATCTTCCATTCCATCCTCTACTGCAGATACAACTTTCTTACTGCCTACTGGTTTTATAGGTGAATTTGGTTCTACCGGTGGATATAACACTAAATTATTAGTGTTATTCCCATTAGAAATGACCACATTCCCTGAGCAGCACCCAATGTATGCATCTGCAGTGGCCAGCCATGGCCTACCCAGAATTAGGGGATGATCGACCACTGAAGATTGTGTATGTAATACCAAGAAGTCTATTGGGTAATGACATGAGTCTACTGAAATTTTCACATCCTCCATCTTCCCTACAGGTTTGACTGTAGATCTGTCTGCTAATTCCAGGACTGTAGGTGTATGCTTTAGATTACGAAGTCCTAGGACGTGCATAGTTCTAGTAGTGATGACATTGATGGTAGCTCCCAGGTCTACTAACACATTTGGAATCTCTACCCCATTAATCTGTAATGTCAAGATCAGGTTCCCTAGATTTCCATATTTCACCCGCATTGATTTTCCCATCATAAAATCCGACAACTTTTCCATAACATGTATACTGAGGGGATCTTTAATTTTCCTCGCAAGTTTCTTTGAACAATATTCCCTAAGAGTTTTTGCATAGATTGGCAGATACTTCATGGCTTGTAGTAAGGGAATTTTAACAAATAAGTTCTACAACTCTCCTAATAAATCAAATTCAAATTGAGGACCTAATTTGCTCATGATTAATCTCTATGGGTAAGGTGGTTCAGAATGATGCTATTTGACAGGAGGCGTCTAGGTTCGATTGATTTGCTTTGGCTCTTCACTGATCAGCTCTACCTCCCTACATTCACTATCAAGTTGTTCAATGATAACTGGAGGAGGTTGGACGTTAACTGTCTGACCTAATCGTAGGTTCATTTCATACAGCTCTGCAGTAGAGATACTATATGAAATCAGGTTAAGAACATTGGCTTGATGAGCTCCCTTATTGTTAAGGTTAGCATTAGGCTACATTGGGAGCTATGGACGGGCAGGCTGGTTACCAGGAGTCACATTGGAGGGCAATTGAAGCAGTTTCTAGGGCATCTGCAATGGCATCTACTGAGAAAACTGACCATGAGCGGATCCTCGTCAGGTTGGAGCCCACGGGGAGCTCATACTGGCTTGGGGTTTCCACTACTACCAAGGTGGGTACTGGTACTGTGGCCAGATGGGAGGATAAGGCATGGTCTAGGGATTCATATTAAAATTGTCAAAAAACTGAGATGGATCCAGGTACATACCTTGATTTCCCATCGGAGGTCAGGACTGTCATGGCTTCCTTGATCCCAAGAGATACAATTGCTTCGTGTCCTCCCCCATTCCTTGAAACACTGCTTTCAAGCCTGGTAAGTAAGGGCATGAGTTGGTTGCATTGTTGAGCTCGTAGATCGCACATTCCTCTATGGAATTCAATGGACATTCCCTCTCCAGATGTTTCTTCCTACATTTTGGACAAAACACTGCCATAGTCCTGTCTAGCTCTAGCTGCTTTTGTTTTACTTGTAGAGTGTCCATCTGCGCTGACAGGGTGTTGAGGATATATGTTCTGATGTTATGTAGAAAATTTCCTATTTCTACTTTTGTAACACCCTCACGAGACCCCTTTACTGAATGGACCCCCTGCTTATTTTTCACAACCCCCTCGAGCACTGGATACATAATTTACAAATATCTTCGAACTTCTCCTTAGAGATATCTCCCTTCCCCACAATGTTCAATAGTTCCATCGAGTCTTCTTGAAGAGATCAAAGGAGGATAATCTTTAATATCTCCTCATCCATGTCAGAATGTCCTGACCTCTGTAAGGTGTAGTTGAACCTCTCCACATAATCTTCCAAGCTTTTATCTTCTTTCTGTGCAAACTTGAAGAGTTCCTCCTTGATGTTTCGGGATTTAAAGTAATCCTAGTATTTCTCCAGGAAAGTCATCTTCATATCTTCCCATGTAGAAATGAATTTCCTCCAAGGCCCACGAACCATCACAGAACTATCCCTTTTAAAGTGGAATGGAAAATTTTCAGCTTCTGGGCATCCCTTGTGTAGTCATACCCCTAGCATATTATATCAAACTCAAATAGAAATGTGTCGGGGTCTTCAGAGATAAGCCCATGGAAAGTTTGTAAGGTTGCTAATGGAATAGGCTTCGTAGGCACACCGGTTCCCAGATCTCCAATGGGAAAATCGATGGTGGAGTTGGTAGGAGCCATGAATATTTTCCAATAATCACTGGGGATTTCAATAGGCCCTACAGAGGGTGGCTAAGGATTCTTTATTACGGGGATTCGAACTGCTTTGTTGACACTTCCCTGATCTCTTGGTGATGTAAACATCTCCTTGGATCTTCTCCTATGGCCTGATGGCTTGATCCTTCGGCTGCAACTCCCTTTCCTTTACCGGAATGGTCTGATTCTACCGATGCTCTATTTGCAACTTCCTCCTATGCTAACACCAACTCAAGATTCTCTGAATCAAGTCCACTGCTAGATGCTTCCTCCATGATCAGAGGGACCTACTATGTTGAGTCACCATAGAATGCCGCAGCCGATACTGGCTGTTCCACTAATTGTCCTTCTAACTTCACCCTTCTTGCTCCTGGTATCACAGCTATGTGAGAGGACGCTTCGAATTTAGCCTTTGCTATGATCTCTTGTATATAGGTTTTTCTTCCTAAGTCTAGTATTCCCCTCCTCGGGGCTCTCCCTCTTCCCCTTTTATTGGGTTCTTTGTTCATACAAAAGTTGGATTGATGGGGGGTTTCTGTATGAACCTACAATGCTTCGACCCTAGAGTAAGGTGTCAAAAGACTGTTCCTTCCCCAGGGTGAATGAAATCAAGGAAAATAAAGGCAGCTATAACAAAAATCTAGGGTTTCAAGCCTAGAGTAGGGCATCAAAAGACTCCTCCCTCCCCAGGAACAAGAACCAACAACAATCAAACACCACGGGAAACCCTAATATTCGAGATTTGAAGCAAGGTAAAAGAAGCTATCCCTCCCTATGGTAAAAACTAGGGTTTTCCCTCAAAAAGAAAGCACACACAGATTAAGAAAGAAAAATAATTCTAGCTCAAGGGCTGGAGCAGGGCAGCAAAGGACTCTTCCCTCTCCAAGACAAGAGAATGGCCCAAAATAATAAAAAAAACAAAAAGAGTGAAAAAACAGAAAGAGTACCTATGCTCAGCACCTAAACCAGAGTGAGAAAACTCGTTCTCTCCCCAGGATGAGAGATTGACCCTCTGGGTGGTCCGGATCGTTGTTTGCACCTTGCTAGCCTCCCCGGAAACGGTGCCAAAATGTTGGTGTCAAAGTAGGGGTGATTATCTATCTGATTTCGACATTAATCTTATCAATCCAGGTGCATATCCTTTCAAGGCAACGTGCAAGGTATATGCAGGGGTAGACACGTGATCTTTCCCAACCAAGGGTTCGTGTTTGAAGATTCAAAACATAAATGCATGATTAACCATTCATAAAACTACAGAAATAACCATAAATAGTAAAGAACTGTAACAACAACACAAACTAATAAATCACACACACACAAAGATGCAACACCTGATCAGAAGAGCGGGCCCAGCTCTTCGATCAGGGCTACATTAGCCACGAAAAGAATTAGAATAGCAAATTGGATGACCTTTTATTAATCGGTGATAGAATTTTACAATGCTGATGGGTGAACCCCCATTCACAGGATCAACCTAGGTTTTATACACAGCAAGGGAGATTAACAGTTCTCACGAAAACATAGGAACTACAGATACAAAGATATACATTGGTTGGAAAGGTATTAGCATTAGATGCCTGAGATAGTAGGATGACCCAAGAATAGTTCAAGGCATCTGTTCTCGGAGTTGTGCGACCTCTTGCTGATCGGTCATTGTCAGTTCTGTTGCAATACACTGTGTTGAGGGTTCCTATTCTCATGTTGTGGTCAAACACATAGTTTAGTACTGCAAATAGATAAACTCCATGCCTTATACTTCATTAATTAAAATATACCAATAGGAAAGTAAAGGGCGAATTTACCTTGTAAATTTAACATAACAGCATGGGTAAATGGGTGCAAAAATATCAAAAAGGGTAATGGAAATAGGCAGAAAAATGGCTCGATTTTGTACCCAACACTAACACCATACTTGAACATAATCTTTACAACCAAACTGCTTCCTTGCTTGCAAGAGTGGCTGCCATGTATTCTGCCCCTGAAGTTGATAGTGCCACTACATATTGCTTCTTACTCATCCAACTGACTGCACCTCCAAATAGGTTAAACACATACCCACTTGTAGATCTTCTCTGATCAAAATCTCCAACCCAGTCTACATCAACAAAGCCACGAATATCCAAAACTCTGTCCAATATTAGTCTTCCTTGGTAGCACAAACCATAATCACTAGTGCCACGCAAATACCTGAAAAGACGCTTCACTGTTGTCCAATGCTCCTTCCATGGTTTCGACATAAACCTACTCAATACTCCCACTACATGTGCAATGTCTGATCTAGTACAGACCATTGCATACATCAGGCTACCAACTGCACTTGTATATGGAACACAAGACACATCCTCTTCCTCTTCTTGTGTCTTGGGACACTATTCAGCAGATAACTTTACACCTACAGGAATAGGAACCTTCACTGGTTTACTATCCTACATATTAAACCTCTATAGTATTGTCTCAACATACCTCCTCTGGTTTAACCAGATCTTCCTCTTTGCCTGATCTCTTTTAATTTCCATGCCCAAAATATAGTTTGCATCACGAAGATATTTCATGTCGAATTTGGAGGACAATTGCGTCTTCAAATCCTAGATAATTTCTTTGTCATTTCCAACCAACAACATATAATCCACATACAAGACCAGATAAATATCATGGTCACTAATTAATTTAAAATATGCACAGTGATTTGCTTTGCTTCTGGTGAAGGCAACGTATAAATGTATCAAGTTTCGGATACCACATCCTTGGTGACTGTTTTAACCCATACAGAGACTTCTTTAACTTTCATACTAATTCTTTCTTACCCTTCACCGCAAAGCCTTCAGGTTGCTTCATGTAGATCTCCTCTTCCAAATCCCCTTGAAGAAATGTTGTCTTCACATCCATCTGTTCTACCTCAAAATCAAATGCAGCAGCAACAGATAAAAGTAACCTAATAGGAGTTACCTTCACTACAACAGAAAAAATATCACCAAAATCAATTCCCGGAACATAGGAATAACCTTTTGCTACCAACCGAGCTGTGTATTTCTCCACCTTTCCTTCTGCATTTGTCTTCTTCTTGAATACTCATTTGTTGCCAATGGGTTTCCTTCCAACCAACGACTCCACCAAATCCCAAGCCTCATTTTTGTGCAAAGATGCCATTTCATCAACCAGGGCCTCTTTCCACAGTTTTCCATCCTCTGAATCTACTGCTTCCTTCACAGTTTTGGGATCATCATCAGTAATAGATAAAACAAAATTTGAACAAAAAGCAGATGGACTATACCTTTCTAGTTCCCTTCTTTCTCGAACTAATCTTCTTACACCTGGAGTTTGTGGCTTTTCATCTTCTGATTCCTCCTCTACTGTAGAGTCTGATTCTTCCTCCTTTAGCTCAAACTCTATCTTCTCAGGTTCCTTTGGTTGGACTTCATGTTTAATAACATATTTCACCTATCTGAACACCACATCTCAGCTATACACAACCTTCCTTGTTGTTCGGTTCCA